>CM034359.1:4221640-4470643 GCA_019925275.1 Mytilus edulis
AAACTAGACGACAACCAGTAAATATCCCAAATGATGTTACTTTATAATTTTTGTCCACTCTGTATAATACGTATACGTATATAGCTTAAATTGCGGAGACGTATATATTCTATTAACGCTATTACCTGTATTTTTCCTTTGATCTTTTTTTGTGATAACTTTCATATCACTCGAGTAGAGTGAATGAAAGTTATCGCTTGTTTCTAAGATCCTTAGCAACAGCGTATTAATTCACATCCACGCGTTAGAGTGTCGGCCAATCAGAAAAGTTTAGCCGAAACTATAAAAAACCTTATCGGTCAACAGAAATGTACAATATAAGGTCAATGTCAGGAAAATATTAACTTTTTTTATTGTTATATTATAGTTCGTTTCTGTGTGTGTTACAATTTAACGTTGCGTCGTTTGATTTCTCTTATTTTTTAGTGTAAATTGGCATTGCGATAAGACTTGTCACGGTACTTGTCTATCTCAAATTCATGTATTTGGTTTTGATGTTATATTTGTTATTCTCGTGGGATTTTGTCTGATGCTTGGTCCGTTTCTGTGTGTGTTAGTTACATTGTAGTGTTGTGTCGTTGTTCTCCTCTTATATTTATGCGTTTCCGTCAGTTTTAGTTTGTTACCCCGATTTTGTTTTTTGTCCATGGATTTATGAGTTTGAACAGCGGTATACTACTGTTGCCTTTATTTTTGTATGAGGCTGAGAAACTGGGAAAGGGCGAGATTCTACCGAGCCCTTCCCCAGTTTTGCGCCGAGTACAAACTAGAGGCTCTCAAGAGCCTGTGTCGCTCACCTGTTAATGTGTTTACTGATGTCGGCCATCTTTGTTGGTAGGCGGGGTCATTAGACACCCTTTTTTAAAATAGATACCCTAGTATTATGATTGTGGCCAAGTTTGTTTAATTTGGCCAAGTAGTTTTAGAAAAGATTTTTGTACAAGTTACAAAAATGAGGAAACGTTATTTAATATTGACTCTAAAGGGCAATAACTCCTTAGGGGGTCCTCTTACAATTTTGATCATGCTGACGTATTTGTAGATCTTACTTTGCTGAACATTATTGCTGTTTACAGTTTATCTCTATCTATAATTGTATTCAAGATAAAAACCAAAAACTGCAAAATTTTCTTAAAATAACCAATTTAAGGGCAGCAACCCAACAACAGGTTGTCCGATTCAACTGAAAATTTGTGAGGGGATATATCTTATTCTGATGGACATTAAAATCTTGAAAAATTGCCCTAAATGTCTTGGTTTCAAAGATATAAAGCAAAAACTGCATTTTACCACTATGTTCTAATTTTAGCCATGTCGGCCATTTTGTTTGGTAGGCTGGGTCATCGGACACATTTTTTAAACTATAAACCACAATGATAATTGTCGCCAAGTTTGATTAAATTTGGCAAAGTAGTTTTAGAGAAGAAAATTTTTAGAAAAGTTACAAAAAATAATGAAAAGTTGTTAAACATTGACTATAAAGGGCAATAACTCCTTAAGGGGTCGACTGGCAATTTCGGTCATGTTGACTTATTTGTAGGTCTTACTCTGCTGAACATTATTGCTGTTTACAGTTTATCTCTATCTATAATAGTATTCAAGATAATAACCAAAAACTGCAAAATTTCCTTAAATTAACCATTTCAGGGGCAGCAACCCAACAACAGGTTGTCCGATTCAACTGAAAATTTGTGAGGGGATATATCTTATTCTGATGGACATTAAAATCTTGAAAAATTGCCCTAAATGTCTTGGTTTCAAAGATATAAAGCAAAAACTGCATTTTACCACTATGTTCTAATTTTAGCCATGTCGGCCATTTTGTTTGGTAGGCTGGGTCATCGGACACATTTTTTAAACTATAAACCACAATGATAATTGTCGCCAAGTTTGATAAAATTTGGCAAAGTAGTTTTAGAGAAGAAAATTTTTAGAAAAGTTACAAAAAATAATGAAAAGTTGTTAAAAATTGACTATAAAGGGCAATAACTCCTTAAGGGGTCGACTGGCAATTTCGGTAAATGTTGACTTATTTGTAGGTCTTACTCTGCTGAACATTATTGCTGTTTACAGTTTATCTCTATCTATATTAGTATTCAAGATAATAACCAAAAACTACAAAATTTCCTTAAAATAACCATTTCAGGTGCAGCAACCCAACAACAGGTTGTCCGATTCAACTGAAAATTTGTGAGGGGATATATCTTATTCTGATGGACATTAAAATCTTGAAAAATTGCCCTAAATGTCTTGATTTCAAAGATATAAAGCAAAAACTGCATTTTACCACTATGTTCTAATTTTAGCCATGTCGGCCATTTTGTTTGGTAGGCTGGGTCATCGGACACATTTTTTAAACTATAAACCACAATGATAATTGTCGCCAAGTTTGATAAAATTTGGCAAAGTAGTTTTAGAGAAGAAATTTTTTAGAAAAGTTACAAAAAATAATGAAAAGTTGTTAAAAATTGACTATAAAGGGCAATAACTCCTTAAGGGGTCGACTGGCAATTTCGGTCATGTTGACTTATTTGTAGGTCTTACTCTGCTGAACATTATTGCTGTTTACAGTTTATCTCTATCTATAATAGTATTCAAGATAATAACCAAAAACTGCAAAATTTCCTTAAAATAACCATTTCAGGGGCAGCAACCCAACAACAGAATGTCCGATTCGTCTGAAAATTTCAGGGCAGATAGATCTTCACCTGATTAACAATTTTACCCCATGTCAGATTTGCTCTAAATGCTTTGGTTTTTGAGTTATAAGCCAAAAACTGCATTTTACCCCTATGTTCTATTTTTAGCCATGGCGGCCATCTTGGTTGGTTTGACGGGTCACGCCACACATTTTTTAAACTAGATTTCCCAAGGATGATTGTGGCCAAGTTTGGTAGAATTTGGCCCAGTAGTTTCAGAGGAGAAGATTTTTGTAAAAGTTTACGGACGACGGACGACGGACGACGGACGCAGGACGACGGACGCCAAGTGATGAGAAAAGCTCACTTGACCTTTCAGGTCAGGTGAGCTATAAAGTATATAATTTTATGACATTGACCTAATATTGTTTTTATACTGCAACTTAAATTAATACATTGATAGCTTTTCAAATCGTAACACAAATGTCAAACTTATCTCAATCCCTTAATGAACCCTTGATTCTAGAGAAAGTGTTCCATGGTGAAATTGACATTATACGAAATATAGCTATGTTACTATATTTAGGAAATAAACACTGCTATACTTGCAGTTTAAAAGATGATTTCTCGTAAGACGTTCAGTAAATATTTTACCGTGAATTTAATAATTAATTAATTTATAGTTAATAAAACTTATCAAATCATATTTCTAACAAATAAAAAATGTCAATTCTACATAAATCTACTACAAATGATCGTTGGTCTGTCTGCATTTCTTCTGAATACATGTATATTTCTTTGTGTGCTATGCTCAGTCATCGACACATCAGAATTATAGGACTCGGAGTTCGACCTAGATACAACGCTTCAAATCATAGAAAACTTTGAATATCAGGAAAATTTGTATGCACAATTTAAAAATTTTCACTTGACGTTCCAAATATCAATTACTAAACATTTAGTTAAAAGCAAACTACTGAAACTGAAAAACAAGAAGTCACGACTCAAAATATTAATCAAACATCCAATTTAAAACTTAACATTGACTTTAAAACGGTGAAAATGGTGTTCGCCATAATTGAACACAGCGGATGATCAGATGAAACAACTTTTTTTTCAAATGAATGAACAAGCTGTGTGATTACATATTTATATTAAATAAGCCTGCGCCAAAAAATAGTACCTAAAAAGGAAATGCATTATCATCGTGTAAGATATATTTTTTGTATCAATTTATATTCGAAAATACACACAATAGCGATACATAAATTTTTAAGGTTTTTTTTTAAAACTCTACGCATTTTCTCATTCTCATCTTATCTCGCCCTTCGATGAGATGAGAATGAGAAAATGCATCTCGTTTAAGAAAAACGTGAATTATCTATAAATATATAACATATATGGAACGGACGAAAACAAGCAGAACAGAACATACATGTTTTTTAAACTAAATCCGCCGTATGAAATATGAAAATTAACAAGGAGGTGCAACTCTAAAAACGTTCATCACCCGTGAAAAAACAACAAAAAAGCATGAATGTGAAAACAAATGCTGCTGTAGATATAAATACGCATACAAATTAAATCGGGCACAAAAGTGTGTTCCTGTAAAACTATTTCAAGTACGCTATACATCAAAACACTATGGATCATGAAGGTCTTCGGCATGAATAAATATATCGGGTCAAATTTACAGTATTGCCATGCGAAATTCTATTTTTACACTAACGTTAATAGTGACCATGCATCTCCTGTATTTGATTAAAAATATAAATACACCTAAAAACTTCTATCTCGTTATCATGCCATATGTATACAACTCTCAATCTGCTGAAAATTATCATAAACTATAAATGATGAAGGCAAATTGTCTGGACGCCATAACGAGTTGGTAGCCCGTCCCGTTTTACTCGAATGTAACCAACTGACTTAGACTTATGACTTGTAAAATGAGCCGCATGACGGCCTCTCCATGTGAAACAGGAAACTGTTACTGCTTCGTTTGTATTTGTTTTGCTCCTTTTCTAGGTTTCTAATTTGTTTTGGTGCATTGTTGTTGTCATTTTGTCGTGTTTTTTTAATGTTTTTTGCCATGGTATAGTTTGTTTTTCGACTTCCAAATATTCATTTTTCGCCTTTCTTTTGGTAAAAGTAATTGATATACGTCAGCTCAGAAATATATGAGCAGAATAGAAGTCATCTATAAACAAAATGCAAAATAACAAAGGATCTCAAAATGACACGACTCATTAAAAATCACAAAAACAGCTCCATCGGCAAACATACCGAATCTCATGATTCTGCATATACTTTCAGGAAATTTATACAATTATCGCTATTTTACGAATTTTTACTTTGATCTTGCTAACTGATAATTGCCTTTCTCAGCGGAGTCGAGTGATATGAATATTATTATCTAAGGGAACACGTGCCGTTGTCAAGGAAATTCACAACATCTTCATAAGTAAAATAGCGATAAACAGATTATCATTGGTCATGTCAACTCGATTGCTTTGCTCACCGTACCGGCTTAAGCGAGAAAATCAATCTAGTTAAGTTAACCAACAATAATCTATAAATTTTGGCTACTGTAATAACATAAATATGTTTTAAAAACGCTGATGGTATATACCTTACATTTTATATTTTCCAGCTGTTTTAAGGCGTTCATGTATTTGGTCTGCATTTGCTTATCCATACTACATGTCTTATGCATAACTATAAGTCGTTCATAATTTGTCTTGTTGAAAAAGTTTAGATCCATTCTACAACCAATATCACGGAACTTGTCGAAGTAATCGTCAAATTCATCTTTTCCGATGTTTGTGTTACATCGGTGAGCCAAATGGTTTCTGTAATGACGAATGCGTTCTACATCATCGGCCAGTTTTATATCTGCTTTTTCTGGTTTATTTCCCCATCCATGTGTAGGAGGACTTATCAGCGACAACTGTCTCAACAACTTATATATCAATGTAATGTCCATTGAATCATATGAATTGGACGAGTTCGCACCTTTTAATACAGTTTGCTGATCAGAGAAGTAACTTTTTAGATCCGGCAAACACATTTGGTACAATTTGTTAGCAGAAATATTTGAGCGGATTATATCTCTGAAGATATTTAGGAAAGTGTCAATGATAACTCGTGAAACTCTTGAATAACGTTCTATGTTTTCACTATCCTCATCAACTGTCTGGATTACTACAAATACAGTAAACGCAGTTTTACATGTTATATAACTACTTTACTTAATCATTTTAAGAGTCGCCACCAATATTATATATTACAGAAAGTCAACTTAGGATTACTTGTCTCTATGGCAGGATGCAAAATAGACATTACGGTACTAATATCAATACGAGTGTCATTTGAAGATGCAGCGGAGACTTATCCTTTTGAGATGCCAATCAACAAAGCCCAAATGACGCACTTAAATCCTGATATTTCATTCATGTAAGATTAATTAAAAACAAATTAATGTACATCATTTCATACATGACGAATAATACCCTTACGTTTGAGAACTACACATTCCGATAAAAATTAAGTGATAGCAACTAAAATTAGACATACCAATAGTAGTCAGTATTTCACGGGTTTCAAGAATTGTATCACGACCACTATCTTTCAAAACACATAAAAGCGCGATTATTGTTAAATATATAACGTATGTGTTATAATTGTTAATTGTGTTAATTATGTTCTGACTTTCATGAATTTCACACGTTTTATGGTAAATCTGATGAGATATCAAATATGTTTAAGGTAAAACGTTTTATACTACTATTAACCATACCATTGACTGGCTGCATAAGTGCCAGTTGTTGAAGCATATCAGTTATATCAATATCAGAGCTCTGAAGTGTTTGGTACAATTGTATAGAAATATCTTGACAGAGATACTTATCCACTCTCTTTAGTACATCTCGTGTTCTGTTATGAAACTCTTCGTAATATAGCTCTGATATTTCCTCAGACTTCCTGCTGATAACATCATTTGTTGCATTAAGTATTCTCTGAACATCGTCGCCGATTGCAACTTCTGTATCGTGTGGAATATTCCCCCACTTGCACGACGGTTCACTAAACACATTTTCGTACCGCAATATTTTATAGCATAGTTCGATGGTGAAGTCATCAATATTTGGAAGTCGTTCCATTAAGGATATTTCATTCGCTGTAAAGTCAATAGTTATGAATTTCTGTTTATATTTTCCTTGCAAACCTCTTGGACTAACACATTCTTTAAATATTTGTTGCATTACTTTTGGGAATAAATTCTTGACAATATTGCATAGTCTTGCTTGTCTTTCTTTAGACGCAGTAGACATATTACTCGTTGTATGTTGCTGTGTTCCAAATATATACTGTAGAAATAAAAAATCAAAACAAATCATGCACTTTACAATTGATAAATGTATGGTGAATTTGAAAGTCCTTGTGAGTAGCTGAGATAATACAAATAATTATAACATGTATACAGAAATAGTTTATTCAATTGTAAAACATATTGAGGAATTCATAAAGCAAACGAATGATGTTTTGTTGATCATACAATCGGCTTTTAATTATATTGAGTAATTATTGCTGGCAGTGTTGGCATCAATTGGTTTACAAACATGGTGGTTTGATACATATCCGGTTTATTAAGATATCATTTTAAAAATGATATATATAAATTAAAAAAAAACAATTTCAAAAGGAAATCTATGTCAAGTAAATACATTTAAGTATCGAAAAAGACAAATATTATAAAAGATAACCAGGTTGAAGACGAATTAAATTTTTCATGTTGATTGTAGTTTCAAATGATGGTAGGAAGAATAGGAGCAACACCAGAAGTCAACTTTTGTAACCTAATGACGGACGAGGATACATATTTGAAAAATAAACAAATTCATAAAATCAACAAAAACAAGACTTACAACAAGCATACTCAACCTTTTGAATTAGTTTTAAAAGGGACAGCCAAACAAAAAACATGAGAAAAATGGCTGTGATATAAGTATTGGTAGTGTTAAATCAATTTGAAAGTGATTTTTTCCTCAAGAAACCGTTTTGATGAGTGACAAAATTATTGTATTGAAAGGCAACTTTAATAAAATGCTTTTTTTTAATTGTCATTTGTTTTTCGGTTGTACTTTTGTTAACATGATGAAAACAATTGTGGTAATTAAGAGTTGTTATTTTAGCGATTAAACTATCATTTACCTGTAAGAATCAGTTACGCTACGTTGAGCTGTCAAATATTTAAAAAAAAAAGAGGAGGGCTATTCTTAAAATATTGGACAGCTAAAGGTAACATAATGGTTTCTTACAGGTAAATGATAGTCCAATCACTGAAATAAAGAACGAATAAAACAATAGAATGACGTCACAACAATGTTTTAGTAAACCTTACAGTTGGCCATATGAGATAAAGGGAAGTAAAATCGTTTTGTCCTGCTTTCATGACATGCGATAGAAATAAGCTAACAGCAAAACATGTGAATGCCTTATTTTAAAGCTAAAGCATTTGAATATTAACACTATTGTTGCTTTAATTTCCTGATCAGAAACTGACGGGGTTAAATATGTTTCCGAGCGTTCGACACTTTGCAAATTGAAAAACAGAAGTATATGAATAGATAGTCTTTTTTTACTCAACTTTATTATCATTATTTTTCATTTAGAAATAAACTATAAAAAAAGGCTGGCCAGAACAGCCACAAACACATTCATGTATCAAAATCGAACTGCAATTTTCCTACTTCAATGGGAAGGTTCTATCATACCGTGAATTCTGATAATGGGAACATGGGGTATTACTAGTTTAGAACGAAAACACATTTAGTGTTTTGTCGATGAATTTCAGAAACTATCAGGTTTATTTTGATATGGCTAGCTAGTTAATTATCAGATAATGATCTGAATGTGTGTAACATCGCAGGATAGTTTAAATATGATCTGCACGTACCTTTTCATCTACGATTGCATATTAGAGGAATCTGGCGGGTGTCGATTATACGTAACATTGTAATCCCTAAAAAGGAAAGGGTATTTAATCAAACGAAGCTTGATGGCATCGTGTTGAGCTATATACAAGTGTTTAAGAAAGCTCCTTAAAATAGTCAGAAGATTGTGTGTTGGAAAACTAAAATTTGTATCTGTTTTATCTGTGTTTCTTGGACTGTTCACCTTATCAAATGAGTTTTTTTTTTAATTTCATCTTCCGCAAATTTTTCAAAGTAAAAAAAGCTAAAATGACTAGTAAAATCAAGAGTTCCAATTATGTTTCAATATAAAAAAGAAGATATGGTATGATTGCCAATGAGACAACTTTCCACAAAAGACCAAAATGACACATTCATTAACAACTATAGGTCACCGTACGGACCTCAACAATGATAAAAACCCATACCGCATAGTCAGCTATAAATGACAGACTGTAAAATACACCTGTATTGCATTTCATTGCTATAACATTTCTCTACATTTCTTTCAGTTAACTTTCTTCCTTCATTCCCTTTGAAATATAAAAAGACCTTATTTTCAAAAACATCTGAAAACTTTCAAAACAAACATACGAACATCTTAGACAGGGTGGCTTCAGCTTTTAAAAAACTAGTTTATATTTTCAGTGATTTGAATTGTTGTTTCTTGCGAAGTTGCACATGTTACAATTAGGATAGAACTCAATTGTTAACAGACATTTATAAGGACGTTGTTGTAAACAGAGTATTCGAAACAGGGTTTTTCAGCAGTTTTTGTTAATTACCAGGTGATAAAATAACCCTTAATACAAATGTGTATACTCAATGTAATATTGTATAGCTTTGATAACAGCAATACAAATATTTGCACAATAATACAAAAATTGAACAGCCAATAGAAACACTGAATGAGCAAATACCAACACTAAACAGCAATACACATACTGAATAGCCATACAAATACTGAACAGCCAATACAACTATTAAACAGCAATACACATACTGAACAGTCAATACAAATACTGAACAGCACTACAAATACTGAACAGCAATAGGAATACTGAACAGCCAATACAAATACTGAACAGCAATAGGAATACTGAACAGCACTACAAATACTGAACAGCAATAGGAATACTGAACAGCCAATACAAATACGGAACAGCAATACAAACATTAAACAGCCAATACAAATACTGAACAACCACCGAATAGTCAATACAACTACCAAACAGCAATACAAATACTGAACAGCAATAGGAATACTGAACAGCAATACAAACATTAAACAGAAATACAAACACTGAACAGCAAAACAAACACTGAACACCAATACAAATACAAGTACTGAACAGCAATACAAGTACTGAACAGCAATACAAACACTTAAACAACAATACAAACACTGAACAGCCAATACAAACACTGAACAGGAATACAAACACTGAACAGCAATACAAACATTGAACAGCAATAAAAACTCTTAACAGAAAAACAAACACTTAACAGCCTATACCAACACTGAACAGTAATACAAACACTGAACAGCAATACAAACACTGGACAGTAATACAAACACTGAACAGCAATACAAACCGTAAAAAGAAATACAATCACTCAACAGCCAATAAAAACACTGAACAGCAATACAAACACTAAACAGCAATACAAACACCCAACAACACATATACTGACCGACTTTAAAAACGCAACACTCATTTTGTAGATTTTTTCTACCAAATCATGTTTGATCCTCATACAACTACTTTTCATGCTTATCATTCTTCTTTCTTATTCGAACAAATTAACATATAAATTACCTATGGTGATTAAACCTACCGAATTATTGAGATCGCACGAATTTCAGAAAGCGAAATTTCGAACCAATAAAAGATTTTTTTTCATTTTTTATCTTTGTGAAACAGTTCTTTCAATCCTTGGCCACACTCAAATCAGTTTAAAAATGTTGCATCGCCATATTGCCAAGACTGAGGAATAAAAAACTGAATCAACCCATTAGAATACTGCAAACAGGAAAACGTTAACGCATTGCAACCAGACAATTTGACGTCAGAAACTCGTCTGACTGTCCTTTCGACAATGATACCGGTGGAAGAGATTTGTTGAAGACCATCAATGCCCAGATTAAGATGAAGTGACAATACAACGTCAGTAGAATTTGATTACGCAACGTCATTTGCGAGACAGACATACGGCCGCAACGTCAACTTCTAATCAAGTTACTGAATGCCATTTTGCACAGATGTATGCCATAAATGTTTCCCATTAACTGAACTGCCAAAGAAATGACTGCAGAAAAACATTTAAAGCCTTAAAGTGTCAACCGCATAATTGCCTAAACACATTGTAATGGGTGGAACAACGGCAAAATCAGAAGGTGAAAAACAGAACCTAAAAAGTACCGAACAGAATTGGTTGACCTTTCTGATAATCATTCTGACGTTTGTTACAGGCAGTCATTTCTTTTGACGGTTTTACGTTCATTGGTTAGGATAAAAGCAGAGTTTCAGTGTTTACCACAACATTTGAACGTTGAAAATGACGTAATCAATTCGAATTTCGACCTGGCATTTTTTTCAAACATTGAAGTACTGAAAGAATCTTCTGTTCATACGTTTTTTTTACAAACAAATGAATATTTAAAAATGAGAAATTTCAAAAAATAATCCAGTGTTGCGTTTCTAAAGTCGTTCAGTATACAAATACTGAACAGCAACACAAACATTGAACAGTCAATACATACACTTACCAGTAATACAAATACTGAACAGCAACATAAACATTGAACAGCAATACAAACACTATTTAACAGCAATACAAACAATATTTAAAAGCAATACAAACGCGTTTCCAACACTTTTATACTGAACATCAATAAGTAAGTTTTAATACTGATCAGCAATACAAACATTTTTCGTTGTTTGTTTTTATTATCTTTTGTTTTCATGTTTGAAGAGTCTAACGATAATAAAAAAAATGTGACAAATGTTGGCAATGAAAATTTAGTAAATACTTAGTAACATCTATCGTCAAAAACCAGCAATAGTAACAAACAACCCCACACAATCAAAACTTGTTCATTGGCATAATCGTAAAAACAAGTATCGTAATAATTATGATAACAAAGGTCAATAGGAACTACTGAACCATAAACATTGAGATTGTTTAAAATTCTATAGATATTATTTTCCACTAGGTTGTTTACGAATTTTTTTTTTCTAATGTTGTGAATAATGATAAACAATTCATTCATTTAATAATTGTGAAATGATAAAGTTGAATTTATTTTGTTTAAACTTGTTTTATAAAATCTACAGTATACCTTTACTGGCTACATGATACTGTCTTTCTTTTAAAGATTCACAGACGTAAACTCCTTCAGTAGATTCAAACGATATTGGGAGTTCAATGTCAAATGTCAAAATTTAAATTATGTCGATTAATTATCTTTATTTAAAATATCCAAAAAGATTTCCACTGACTACTGAGTAATAACAGGAATGAAGAAGGAAGTTTAGAACATTAATTATAAAGAGCTAAGGCAAATTCAACGTTTCAAAGAGTATAACTACATTTTTCAAAATTGTTGTAATTTGTAAAGGGGTAAAATATACGACAAAACTTGTCACGTTCGTTTTATATAAAATAAATAAAATTTGAAATATTTTACATTTAGTTGATTAAACCTACCGGCTGATAAACTCATTCTTTTTACATTGCAGTACATAAGCTCGACAATGTGTAGATTCGTTACGTGTGTATTTTAGTATAGACGCCATCTAATTAACTATTAACCCCGAAAACAACCGACGCTCACATACACATCAATATACATAGATATACGGACCTTGTGCAAATGAATTTTTCTATGTATGTTCGATTTCAATTTTGAGGTTAAAAAAAGTTAATTTTCGATTTTACCTGTAAAACAACGACTTTTTTGGTAAATCGAATCAGTCGATAAAAGTGTTTCATTTTCACTGTAGACATTCTTTTTTTTAATAACCTAAAACGCATTAATCATGCATAATCCATCTCTACCTAAGGGGTTAAATTGAAGTTCACAGGAATACGGATTCAATGAGGTTCAATTATTCACTTGCAAGTGAAAAATTCATCATCGATGTTTCTCAGCTTATTTTGCCAAAATTGAACAGAACTCATAATAGCGAATTAGTATTTCACTTTTTTACTTTCATTAACAAACATGAGCATTTCAATGTGTTATGTATCTCGTAACTAGTGCCTTTTTAGAATCACATGTACACGAACATATATTTGTGAATTACATAGTATCCGATCATATTGTTATATGCATTGTATTTTCATCTAAAAATATAATGCAATTTAAAAAAAAAAATGCCTTCTGCTGATATAAATAATATCAAATACACCTTTCTTCAGTGTGTATCCATGATACCACCGCACACCCTTTTCCAAGGAACATGTACGTCCCTTTAGGTGACACAATCATCAATACACTCTTTAAAAGACTTGATTAATCAATTTTTAAGTTCATATTATAATCGGTTTAGTCGTTTTCATTTGTGCAAATCAATAATAAGTCAAGTGTGATGTTTATGCACGGGTCATCGTTAAATATTGTGTATGTGTGTGGTTTAAAGGCAATTGGAAAATCTGGTTCCCGGTATTTGTATTCCGTAATCACGATGCCAAGTTTTACAGAAGGATCTAACATTTAACATCGTTTGAAAACAGGGGGAGAAGACGTGGAAGAACTAAATAAGATCATCATACTAAATTAACCCAGATTAAAATGAATAAATCGTATAGTTTCACGTTAAAGTGCTGCTGATTGTTTACTTATGATAATTGCATGAAATATACGGTCAGAAATTAACGCACTTATCAATATATAACTGCAGAAATAGAGGATGAAGAAATTTAGAAAAAATAACAAATAGATCTTTTGATATAATCTCATTTTTTTTAAACCTCATTGTTTTAAAAGTTTATAACATTGCATTACACACATAGATATTTGTTGTGGAAGCATTATTGCAAATGCAGAATTTCAACTATCATTTACGGTTTATATATAGCATTGTACATTTTTCATTTTATAGATTTTATCCAAGTTGATACAACAGCTGACCCAACAGAATTATGGGGAAGACCAACTACAGTGTTACGGTCACAAATCATAAATTGAATGACAGAAACGATGTGTCAGTGTCTCAATACCCTAGCAACATGCCGCGTAGTCTATGATCTTAAGATATAAAAATAACATCGAAAAAATGTTTTTTTTAAGATTGATAAAACATAGAATGACAATGTAAACAAAACATATTATGCTTACCTGAAACTACTTTATCCAGAATCAAATGAGACTTAGATGATGAAATGAATGATTGATGATGTCCATTATAATTCCATCAGACATTTATCATTGTAGTGAAATGTTATTGTGATATAATTTCTCTTTTAAGAAAACGGATTTTGCATGTTAAACTGATAAGTGATATTTTATGATTCATGTAGTAAAACCCCAATATTAGCCTTACATTACAATACCTGGTTGTTCTTTAAATCAATTTTAAACATGATACCTGATATTTTCAATAGAAAACCGACAGACCATGCATTTGTATTTGAATTAAAGAATAAAGTTTGAAGTTTGGTATTTAACATTGACCTGAATTAGAGTTATACAAATATATTTTAACAACTTATAAAGTATTTCATTTTATCATCACATATTAATCTTTTTAGTGAATTGTTATTTGATATAACTTAAATTCCAACACAACGGATTCTGCATTTGAACTTTAAAAAGTATATTTTGGGATTCATGCGGACAAACCACTAAATTTATAAATGTATTATGTTGAGATTGCGACTGATTTAAAATAACTCGTTGTATTATAAATCAAAATATTTAACAGGATACCTGATATTATTCACTAGAAAACTGACAGACCATGCACATGATTTTTAACATAAAGTTTGAAGTCTAGTATTTAACATTGACCTAAATTAGAATTGCAAAAATATATTTAAAACTCGTCCAGATTGTAAAGTTAAAATGTGTTTTTTTTTTATGTTTTTAGTAAAATAAACTTTTGAATGAATGCATAAGGAACAATAATGTTCATTATCTATCATCCCAACAAGAGTAATGTTCTCACATGTTGAAAAAGGATCATGTTCTTGTTTCAGAGAATACACCTGATGTTGTTGGATAATTGGTAAAAAAATAGGTCTTAACGTTGGCAATCTGAAATAAATGTCGGCTATCGTTTTAGAACCTTGGTTTTTGGTCGCAATCTTATACAACGCCAACACACCTTCGGATGTCATATGTCGGTCTGTTATTTGACCTACAATTGTTTTCGTTTTACACATTGTGTTTTGGATGGAGAGTTGTCTACTTGACACCCATTCTACATCTTCTTATTTCTTGTAAAAAAGGACACATACACTGAGCCAATACGATTGGTCTATGACACAATATTAATACAATATTAAAACTTTGGTGCCTATATAACAAAGATGTAACAGGTAATAATAAAAAAAAAATTTAAAAAAAGATGTAGGAAGAGAGTCAATAAGATCACTCTTACCTGAGACAATATGGCGTTGAATAAAAAAACTTACACAGGTAAATCTCAATTTAATTTTTTGTTGTTAGGAGTACGGAAGTAAACATTTCATTATAAAACTAATCAAATCATTGTCTTAAGTAAGAGTATTGAAGTGATCATTTAGCGTCATAATAAATACAAAAGGTGGTATCACTTGGGAATAATTAATACTATACCTAAATATATTTTCGAAAGCATTACATCTGCTATTAACTCATATTGTTCATAGTAAATGTATTTTTTTGCGTATTAGCTTAAATATATAGGTGAATTTTTCTCATCCTTATAAATATACTTATATATATAGATTACTTTTTTTATAAAGATTAGACCATTGGTTTTCCCGTTTGAATTTTTTTACACTAGAAGGCCTAATAATTGGGGCCCTTTATAGCTTGTTGGTTAGTGTAAGCCAATATTCCGCATTGAAAGCCGTACCTTGACCTATAATGTAGCATATTAATCTATTGCAATAAAGAATTATAATATCTATTATAATATTCTTTTTCAAAAATGATGAACGGTTCTTTATATTGGTATGTAATCATTTTAAACGTTTCAAATTTATGAAATTATATTGTACATCAATGTTTTTGATACACCATTGACAAAAATTGATATATATTGAATTGATACATTTTGTAATTATTCAAAATTATATCAGAAACTTAAACTTAATTATAAAATTATGAACCTGTTAAATGGAGACAATTCTCGCATAATTGTTTCGAATTGGCACATCATACAACGGAATGTCACTCTTGCATACAAATGGCACATCAATATGATTAATTAACTGTGCAATCGTGATTCACCTTCAATGATGATTCTAAATTATAAATATAACCAAAAGCTGTTAATCTATAGATATTGAAGACTAATGAAAGCTAACCCACTGTACAAATATTTCTTTGCAATTTTTTAAAACTTCCTCAGGAAAATGCTCGAGCCACTTGACTTTCATAGCTCATATAACGTTTTTACACAATATTTGAATAAAGTTTGTTAAAGATTATTCGCTTCTCAAAGTGTAAGACGCAATAAAAATCGTATGCTTGCACCATCTTAACGAAATACAGATTAAGTTAAGTCCTGAACATTTCGACATTTCTTCGTTTATTTTTATCAAATCCGGTTTTAAACAAATCACATGTACGTGTTAAGATCCGACGAAATACCTATATCCCGATATCGTCAGGTAAAATTGCTATATAATGGTTTACTTCTATTAATTGTGTCTTGGATGGAGAGTTGTCTCATTGGCAGTCATACCACATCTTCGGAAGTTCCTATCTATACTATTAAATGAGAAGACCCCATTTTTGTATTCCTTCCACTATTAATTAATCATCATGCCTCTGTGTCCTATAGATACAATACATAGTCGCATTTATGATCCTTGCTTATGATTATTCACTTTGGGTTATTTTGGAAGGAAAACGAAAAAAGTCGTCCGGATATTATTTCCGTCATCGGAATGACTTTTGAGTCATATAAAAGACTTCCGTTTAGGACTGTTTTAAAATAACACATAATTTTTATACGAACTATGGGACAGGGCAATTATTTTCGCGTTATTCTGTATACAATGATCATGCATATAATGTAAATAAAGTGTATTTGCTATTAACTATCCGCTGCGGTCAATGTTATATTATATACTGAACGACTTTAGAAACGCAACACTCATTTTGTTGATTGTTTTAACTAAATCTTGTTTGATTTTCTTACAACTACTTTCCATGCTTAGGGAACATATATTTATTCTAGTGAGCTTCTTCCAGGCATGCTTGGAGGATGCTCCGAGCATTTTAGAGAAGCTAATATCGTTAATACACCATTACACTCCCATTAATGTCAATCATATAGAAAAGTTTATAGTTAAGAGCTTGTATAAGCTTTTTGTGAGCCTTTTGTACGCCTGTAATAATAAAGTTTTACTATGTTGCCCTAGAAAATTAGTTAATTGACACAAAAATTTAAGTTACACTTATGGATGATTGGTCGGTAAGAAATGTTTATGTTGCTAACTATATGACTTGTTCGAAATGCCTCATTAATTATTTCTAGATTGATTTTATGAATTTTTGGAAGAATGTGTCCAGGTTTTGATTTGTTATTATTCTTCAAAAACTTATAAGTTTGTGAATCTATTTCTTTTTTTCCTATACAGTTTTTCAACAATATCTTTTATAGATTTGAAAACAACGTTAATATTTATTTTCATGTAATGATAACTGTTAAGGTGACTTGTTTCTGTTTTGAAGTAATCAATGTTTTACAACCACTGTTGTGTTATTTTGATCGGCTTTATATAAATATGTTTTAGTCATTTATTTAGAGCTTTTCGTTCTCATGTTGATGAAATGTCCGTAAACTGTTTAACCTCAAGTTTTGATATATCTATTTTTGTGTCAATTAACTAATTTTCTATGGTAACATAGTAAAACTTTATTATTACAGGCGTACAAAAGGCTTACAAAAAGCTCATACAAGCTCTTAACTATAACTTTTATAATTGATTGACATTAATGGGAATGTAATGGTGTATTAACGATATTAGCTTCCCTAAAATGCTCGGAGCATCCTCCAAGCATGCCTGTAGGAAGCTCACTAGAATAAATATATGTTCCCTTATCATACTTCTTTCTCCGTACAAAAAAAAATCAAAATCTGACTAACTTGTGGTTATTGAACATACCGAATTTTTTAAAGCGAAATTTTGGACCCATGAAAGATTGTTTCGGTTGTTTTGCTTTGTGAAACAGTTCTTCTTTCAATCCTTTGCCTCACTTAAACCAGTTTTAAAATGTTGCATCTCAATTTGACCAAGACTGAGAAACCAAAAACTGAATTACCCCTTAAGAATACTGCAAACATTAAAATATAAACGTGCTGCAACCCGACTGTATGACTTCAGAAACTCGTCTTACTGTCCGTCCGACAACGAGACAAGATTTGTTGCTGGCCATCAATGAACAGATAAACGTTTAGAGACAATGAAACGTCAACAGAATTTGATTACGCAACGTCATTTGCCAGACAGGTTTACGGTCGCAACGTCAACTGCTAATCAAATTGCCGAGTGCCATTGAGTACAGATTCATGCCATAAATGTTTCCCATCAACTGAATTGCCAAAGAATCGACTGAAGGAAAACCTTAAAAGCCCTCAAGTTCCGACCGTATAATTGCCAAAACCAATTAATGGGTTGAACAAATGCAAAACCAGAAGGTCCAAAAAAGAACCCAAAACATATCAGACAGACTTTGTTGATCTTTGTGACAATTATTTTGGTGTTTGTAACATGCAGTCATCGCTTTTGACGGGGACACATTCATTCAAAAATAACATAAAAATAATCTAGTGTTGCGTTTCTAAAGCCGGTCAGTATATAAAGAGTCTCTATATAATATACCCGTGACCGTTCGTTTTATAGTATTTATATGCCGGCCGGTATGTTCATAGTATACAGAAAAACAGAAAACAAAAATGTTGGTCTTTTGGAATAAAGGGGGAGTGCTAAAAAAATTCCTGTCCCCAAGTACATTGTACCTATGAGTTTTGGTACCTTTCCTGAAATGTTCCAGTTATAACTTTTTTTAACAAAAAAAATATCCTACGACAGTTTACTTACGTTCTAAATGCCCGCGATTTTGCGGTTGTGCTCTAGTATCTAATTAATATAATATTAGAGGCCCAACACATTAAACTTCCGCCATCTGGCATAAGTTGTAAGGCCTACATCAAAAGTCCGTAAGATCGGTTTTTTACGTGAGAAGTCATATTATAATTTGTTTTTGTGTGAAATAAGTAAATCATTAATTAATTGATCGATCTCAATCATCTGGGAGACTACCATGAGGACTAACTCCTACACTACATTGATTCCGGTTGTAATCAGTACAATTGAAATCATAAATCAGAAACATGATTTTAATGAGTAAAAGAGGAACCAAGTGAAATAGATCATATTAGACATGTACAGAATATATAACCATAAACAAGTTAATGTAACAATTATAATAAAACGTTGGATAAACAACAGATGATTAACACAAGATTCAGTGATTAAGGAGATCATTTATAAATCCCGATGTTAAAGTGTATACATGTATAATATCTTTAGTTTAGATTTTTAATTTTCATTATGGTTTATAGTGTTGATGGTGGAACTCTTTGACATACGAAAGTATGATTACCCTATAAAGGATGTTAACGTCCTAAGAAGAAGAAGAGGGTACCATTTGTCTGAAATTTTCAGCTTTGTAATTTTATCTGTTGGTGCTTTAACTAAAGTTGCAACACATTGAATACGACTTATCAAATGATTTATATGTTTATCATCAACACAATGGGTGCCAAATGTGGAGCAGGAACTGTTTATCCGGTCGGAGCTATGGGGTGCTCCCCATTTTTTGTAGTGGTTTGTGTTCCTCAAGTTTGAGTTTTCTGTGTACTACTGTTGTTCGTTTTCTTGTCTTTTTGTAATCATATCATGGTTAACAGTAACTAAGGAGTAATATAAAGCCGTGCCTGTTTTTCATTTTTATTGCGACTACCTTTTTTTAAATGTGTTTTAAAACTATGACAAATGTCTGTCGGACGTCTAAATGAATAAAAAATATTAAAGGGGCACTAGCTGTCAAATGCGATTCGACTCAAATTATCACATTATATTTATAACAGGATAACACATTTATCCAAATTATAAAGTTTAAAATAAACAATGTGCAGTGCATGAGCTTGATAATATGTAGATTCGTTACGTGTGTATTTTAGTATTGACGCCATCTAATTAACTATTGATGTAACCAAGAAAACAACCGACGGTCACATAAACCTCAATAAACATAGATATATTGACCTCGTGCAAATACATTTTGTATGTTCGATTTCAATTTTAAGATTAAAAAAAGTTGATTTTCGATTTTACCTTTACAAAAATGACTTTTTCTTGTGAATCAAATCAGTAAATTACATGATTTACATTTGTGGCACTTTCAATGTAGACATTCGTGACTAACACGCATTAATCATGCATAATCCATCTCTAGCTAAGGGTTTAAATTGAAGTCTACATGAGTACGGTGATCCATCCTTGATATCAATGCACATCCTTTTTCAAGGAACATTTGCGCCCCTTTAGTTGACACAATCATCAATACACTCTTTAAAAGACTTGATTGGTGAATGTTAATGTTCGTATTATAATCGGTGTAGTCGTTTTCTTTTGTGCAAATCAATAAAAAGGACAAGTAGAGTGAGATGTTTATGCACGGTCATCGATAAATACTTTTTATGCGTGTGGTTTAAAGGCAATTTGAAAATCTGGTTCCCGGTATTTCTATTGTGCTTAAAATATACGGTCAGAATATTAACGCACGAATCAATATATAACTGCAGAAGTAGAGGATGGAGATAAGAGCTGTCTTTCATGGATTGGAATAAATAAAGAGATCCACCAAAGTAAATTCCTTTTCAAGAACCTGAAAAAACCCAAAATGTTTCAAATGTTGGCCTGGTATGACGAACAACAAGGTTTAAAATACACATTCAAGATACTACCATTTACGATAGCATAAATAAACTCTTATCCTTATAACAAAATACGCATGGAACTGTGATCTTTTCATTGAGTCGACTTAAAGAATTTTATCGATCTTTATGTATATGTCTTGTAATAGAAACCATAACAATAGAAAAGTTTACTTTGATTTTTTTGATAAATGAGAATATCCACTTTAAAATTTTAAGTGACATAGGTAAAATAACATATACACTTAACCAAATTTCACACATTCAGGTAAATAAACTAGGATCCTTTTTAAAACAGTCTATTGAACTGAGGACAGTATACTCTTAAAATATTTACTTTTATTGTGTATATTAATGATCTTGTTGTTATTTCTTATTTTCATTTTGTTATGTTGTGTCACATACTATACATATGTAGTTTATGCAGATTCGAATTGAATTGAATTGTATCTGTTGATGTAGGTATATGTCTTTTATGCACTAATAAAACATATCGTGTTCCATCTTGGTCATTCTTGTCAAAAGTATAACGATCTCAAATTAAGGAGGATGAACACGGATTACACAAATGATTCAGAATTTTACACAAATGATTCAGAATTTTACACAAATGATTATATGATAATACAAAAACAAGTTTGAAGACGAAATTATGAACTTCGAAAAAATGACATAGATCTTTTGATATAATCGCATTTTTTTTAAACCTACAATTGTTTTAAACGTTTATAACATTGTAGTACACATATAGCTATTTGTTGTGAAAGCATTATTACAAATGCAGAATTTCAACTACCGTTCATTTACGGTTTATATGTAACATTGTACATTTTTTTATTTTATAGATTTTATATAAGTTTTATACAACAGCTGACCCAACAAAATTATTAGGAAGACCAACTAAAATGTTACGGTCACAAATCACAAATTGAATGACCGATACGATGCGTCGGTGTCTCAATATCGTCGCAAAATGCCCGTGCTCTGAGATCTCAAGATATTGAAAACATTCAAAAAATGTTTTTTAAGATTGATAAAACATGTTAACAAAACATTATATTATGCTTACCTGGAACTACTTTATCCAGCATCAAATGAGACTAAGATGATGAAATGAATACTTAAGGATGTCCATTATAATTCCATCAGATATTTATCATTGTAGTGAAATGTTATTTGATATGATTCTCTTTTAACAGCACTGATTTTGCATTTTGAACTGAAAAGTGATATTTTGTTATTCATGTAGAAAAGCCCCAATATTAACAATCGTATGCTGTGCCTTACATTGCTATACCTGGTTGTTCTTTAAATGAATTTTAAACATGATACCTAATATTTTTCAATAGAAAACTGACAGACCATGCAAATTGTATTTACACTAAAGTTTAAAGTTTGGTTTTTAACATAAACCTAAATTAAAATTGTAAAAATATATCTTAACAACTAGAAATAAAGTATTGCATTTATCATCACATATTTATCATTTAGTGAATTGTTATTTAATATAACTTCAATTTTAACACAATGGACTTCGCATTAGATCTTTAAAAAGATATTTTGTGATTCATTCGGACAAACCTCTGTATTTATAACTGTATTATGTATCTTACATTGCGATTGATTTAAAATAACTCGTTGTATTTTAAATCAAAATTTTAAACATGATACCTTATATTTTTCAATAGACAACTTCTAGGCCATGCAAATGACCTTTGAACTAAACTTAAAGTCTGGTGTATAGCATTGACCTAAATTAAAATTGCACAAATGTATTTTAAAAACTCGCCAAAATTTTAAAGTTTAAATGTTTTTTATGTTTTAGTAAAAAAAAACTTTTGAAAGAATGCATAAGTAACAATACTATTCATCTATAATCCCAAGAAAGGAGTAATGACCTCTAATGTTGAAAACAGATCATATTCTGGTTTGTATGAGGGTTCGGATGGGGTTAAATGATTAAAGAATAATGCCCTTTAAAAATGAAGATTAGAGAATAACGGGTAAAAAAGATGAAGATTAAAGAAAGGCGTGGTCTAATTTTTTGAAAATTAGAGAAAAAAGGGGTGAAAATTAAATGTTTACAGAATAACAGATCCCCCATCCAGACCCTCTTGTATAACCTAAATGAATTTCTTTTTTTTAAATGTGTTTAAAACTACTGGATGATATATGTCGGTCGGTACTTTGACCTACAATCGTTTACATTTACACATTGTGACTTGCATGGAGAGTTTTCTCATTAACCATACCCCTAATTACATATTTCTATTAAAACGAATTAAGGTACACTCATGATAGACTCAAGAAAACAGTTCTCAGACCTCAATGCTGTTTCAACATGAAAACCGACTGATTTATGTTTTGGTCTTGAATTATGATTAGATAAACAAAAGACAAACCCGGTAACAGATAGGGCAGTCACATGTAACGACAAAAAATAGACATTCAATACTGAAAACTAAAAAAAAAAATGAGAAACAATAGAACCCGAGAAAACATTGGCGACGTGAAAGGATGAACAGAACAGAATGTTTTTTTGTAAGAAAATTGCTGTAAAAACAATTTTTTGATATGCAGACATGTTTTTTATTCATTTTCATTTCCAACGTGGGCATTTGCCTCATTTTCATCAATGTAGTAAAGGCCCTGTTCTAAGTGAGATCAATGTTCATGATACAATAAACCTCAAGTGAAATAAAATCCTTTTTCGGACAATTCAAACACATGAATAATTATATAAGGTAAAAAATATATTATTCAAATGTATGGACAGTTTTTCGCGAAAACAAATATGAAAAAAGACGAATTTTGGTAGAATATGGTGCCATCTTATACCTTATTTATAACATATATTTATAAAATGGGTTAAAAGACCTGCCGAGTTCTTATTTTCAATAAATTGTAGGTCATGTTATTTATTTTCCAACTACCACAGAACAAGCCGTTCATTTTTGTTTTTATAAAGGCTGAGTTATTTTTTTTTTTAAATCATCCTACCCTCAACCTCCAGCCCCGAATATCAAATGGTCGTTCTGTTACTATTAACATGTTCGGAGGTGGAACTGTTCGACATACAAAAGTATGGTTACCCTATATAGGGTGTAAATACCATGAGACGAAGAAGAAGGTACTATTTGTCTGAAATTTTCAGCTTTGTAATTTTATCTGTTGGTGCTTAAGTACTACAGTCAGAATTTTTGGACTCCATCAAAGAGTCTTTAAAGATTAATTTCTCAAAAATTCTCAAGGGATTTTCAAAATCTTTAATTTATTAAAAAACTAAAATATATTTTTTTCCTAATCTCTAGTTTAATTGTTTTTTTTTTTTTGTTTTTTTTTATTTATCTCAAAATACAGCTCATAAATTGCAACAAAATGGTCGTCCAACTTGAATATAAATGGCACATTTGAGACCAAATGGTAATAAACATTTGTTTCGGTCTGTTGATCAACCATACACAAGCTACAAAATATGTCTCAGATTTTTCTTTATATATGCCTCCACTAAGAAGATATATTGGTTTAACGGCTTGGTTCCTAATCTCATTTCACATTTTATCTTTGGTAGATAGATAGTTTACAATGGAGACCTATACATTCATTTAGAAACAAATTATCAAAATACTGGGACATGGTATTGTAGAAAATACTCATTTTAAAAACATATATCTAATTTAAGCAAAAGAGGGTACCTATTAATTTTCTTTTTTTCATTTTTTCCTAACAATTCTCATGAAAAATTGTTCTGAGAAATGACATAAAATCATAGTTGTCCCCTTAGAACCCCTACAAATGCAACATATATTCCACTTGGAACACACCAGGAGTGTTCTGATACCATTATGTTACCAATAGAAATACACAATTTTTGTCTTTGATGCTCTATTGCTGTACATTTTTCATTATGTGTGCATTGACCAACACTAACTTTGAATTGGTTGGAGTTTGACGTCACAGATTTGACCAACATCTGTGATGTAGTATTAAATAGTCGCTATCAAGAATAATTTTCATTTGTATTTTAAAAAGATATATTCTGACAGAAACTATCAAGAACCTTAAAATTGTGCATAAAAATACATGTTCATAAAAAGATCAAGACCTAACCTTTCTTGAAAATACAGATTGTTCCACATAATTTTAGAGTTTTATGGAATTGAAAATGTCATATAAAATCAATATCAAAATTGGTTAAAAGATCCTAAACTGTATTTAAAGGTAGAAGACCAAAGGGTAGAAATTCACACAGGCAGTCAGAGGCTTTCAATGATACTTTTCCAATCTTTTTACCATTCTGGTAGAGGTTTTCCTTTTCATTGTTTTTTTCCTTGTTTACGTCCATGTTAAATGAACTACTTTTAGTAACAAAAGAAACTAAAGTAAAATTACAAACGTCTGGAGTAGTGACATGACTTATACAGAATTTTTACTTTATGTAACAAATATACTTATAAAAGGGGCGAAAGATACCAGAAGTCATTCAAACAACTCATAAATCGAAAATAAAATGACAACGCCATGGCTAAAAAAGGAAAAAATAAACTATGTACACAAAACGCAACATAGACAAAATAAGACTGAATAATAGGAACCAAAATATAAAATGGGGTTGATCATAGGTATTCTGGAAGGGTAAGTAGAGTCTGCCCTACATGTGGCACCCGTTGTGTTGCTCGTGTTAAAACAAACGCAGTAATAAATATAATTCGAAAAGTTAAGAGATTGTAGTAGTGACATAAGTAACATGTCAGCTATCAGCTGTGAAACGGATATTTCTTAACGGTCAACCAACCCGTGATTGCGTGAATTTACATGAGCAACACGTCGGGTCCCACATATAGAGCAAGATCTGCTTACCCCAGCAGAGCACCTGAGATCACCCTAAGTTTTTGGTGGGGTTTGTGTTAGTCAGTTGTTTTTTTACGTTGTTGTTGTGTACTGTTGTTTGTCTGTTGTTCTTTTTCTTTTTTTAGCCATGGTGTTGTCCCTTTATTTTTAAATATTGTCAGTGTAGTGTTTCCTTGACGTATAATCTACATTGTTTGTTTTATTATTGATGTCGTCAGTGTACTGTATCATTGATGTTTATGACACATTGTTTGTTTTATTTTGGGAATTTTTGGTCCTAAATGCTCTTTTACTGTAAACTGGTTTGGTTTCATAACTAAGATAAAAAGAACCATCTAGAAGAACGAGAAAAGGCTGCCGCAAGAGGTGACTTAAGAACAGTCTACAAGATCACAAAAGAACTGTGTGGACAATCTAAACAACCTCCTCCAGTAAAAGACAAACATGGAAAAATCATCACAACTGAAAGGGAACAAGTTGCACGTTGGGTAGAACACTTTAAGGCTGTTTTGAATAGACCAGAGCCAATAAACGAATTCCAGGGAGCACCCCCACTCGAAGAATTAGATATTAGCACCGACCCACCATCTAAAATAGAAATAGCAAAGGCAATTAAATCCATGAAATCAGGAAAGGCAGCAGGCATGGATGGACTTCAAGCTGAACTACTGAAAAATGACATCAATACAGCAACAGCCCTGCTACATGATCTTTTCAAAAGACATATGGGAAGAAAATAAAATCCCTGAAGACTGGGCAATGGTCTTATCGTTAAAAAAGAGGGACGAAAGATACCAAAGGGACAGTCAAACTCATAAATCCAAAACAAACTGACAACGCCATGGCTAAAAATGAAAAGGCAAACAGACAAACAGTAATACACATGACACAACATAGAAAACTAAAGAATAAACAACACGAACCCCACCAAAAAACTAGGGGTGATCTCAGGTGCTCCGGAAGGGTTCGCAGATCCTGCTCCACATGTGGCACCCGTCGTGTTGCTTATGTGATTACAAATCTAGTAAATAGTCTAATTCGGTAGGTCACATTCATGATATCCGATATCATTTGTGAAACGGTTATTCCATAACGGTCAACCAACTCGTGATGGCGTCCGTAAAATTTACGAAAGGATGACTTCAACTTCATCATTTGGAACTCTTGGTTTAATAGCTTCCTTGTGAGCAGCAACCCTCTATCAAGAAAATCATGATAGGAAATGCAAGCACGGGAATATCGTATCAATTGGGAGATATATACCCCGTATGCAGGTGCTGCTGGAATGCTGCTACTTAGAAATGGAAAGTTCACAATTGGAAAGCTGAAATCATCTCTTTTGTCGTAAAGTTTTGTTTTCAACCGACCCTCATTGTCAATTTCTATATGTAAGTCAAGATATGAGGCCGACTTAACTGTATATGTAGCATCCTTTATCTCTATATATATATATATATATAGCTAGCTCGATGGGATAAATGCGTTCCACATACTCACCAAATTTTGAATTATTTAGTGAAAGAACATCATCTATATAGCGGAAAGTAGAGTTAATGGATATTGCTAACTTCTTATCTTTCTTCCTAAGAAGTTCCTGCATGAAGTCAGCCTCATAATAATAAAGAAACAAGTCGGCAAGACAGTCTGTTGAAAAACACGCCCTCCGAACGTAACAAATATGTTGTCTATCGAGAAATCAAGCATCTTGATAATATCAGTTTCAGAGAATTTTTTGTTTGAATCAGAGTGATTCTTTACAAAGTAGGATTTGTCCCTCCCTAAGACAAGATACTTGTATCTACGTTGGGCATTCTTTTTTATGAAGCAAAGCAATACCAACTCTTTCAATTTGTCTTTTAGTTTGGAATGTGGAATACTTGTGTAAAGAGTAGAAAAGTCAAATGTTTAATACTGTTACAAGATGAAAGAGAGTTAGATTGTATGTACTCTAAAAGAGCTTTGGAATTTTTAAGTATCCACATCTGATTCACGCCACCTCTAGAATAGGCAGTTTCACAATAACTTTAATTTAAAGCCCGTCTGATTGCTGATAAAATAGATATTAATAATTTAGAAAGAGGTTTCGTGGAGCACTTGGAAGACCCAGCAATATACCGTTGTTTGTAAGGACACTTATGTAGTTTAGGTATCCAATACAGTGATGGAAGATCCAGTTCTTCATCTTTGGTTGAAATTCCAAAGGAACATAGAACAGACCTATGTTTATCCAGGATTTTCTCTTTGGTAAGTGTCGTGAGGGTATATGTTGAGTTTCCAAGTGAATTGTCAATACCTAATTCGTTTATCAAGCAGTTAATGTAATGAGTTTTACATACAAAAACGATGTTGTTTAGGGCTTTATCTGCGGGGACAACAACATATTTGTCATGGAGGTAGGATAGGTGTTTTGCAACATTTGGTTCTTTAATGATTGACGTAGCATGGGCATTGATAGAACCATTCAGTTTCTTAATTCTGATTTGTATCAACGACCTCACTGCCTTAATCCATTCGGAAAGAGTGTTAACTAACAAAGAAAGGTGATCTTGGGAATTGTGACAACTGGAGAGGGATAACATTACTCTCGATCTCAAGTAAAGTATTTTGCAGAATACTGTTAAACAGAATAGACTCCATACTGGATGACAGGTTGAGACCGGAACAAGCTAGGTTAAGAAAAGGGAAAGGATGCATTGATTAGATATTTGCGCTTAAGAACATCATTGAGCAGTGTATAGAATGGAAGACACCTCTATATATCAACTTTATCGATTTCAAGAAGGCATTCGACATTTTACACAGAGATACTCTTTGGACAATTTTATATCATACGGAGTACCACAATAGATTGTCATAATGATAAAATGCTTGTATACCAACTTTGAATGTGCTGTGATACTCAACAACAAGGAAACTGACTGGTTTGAAGTACAATCTGGAGTACGACAGGGCTAAGTCATCTCACCCATCTTATTCCTGGTTGCCATTGACTGGGTGATGCGGAAGACCACAAGTGACAAGAAGAGAGGCATCACATGGTCCATGTTTACAACCCTAAAGGATCTTGACTTTGCTGATTTTATAGCACTCATTACATCAAAACAAGATCATATGCAAGAAAAGACAACTTGGCTTAGCCATTTTGCGAGCCAAATTGGACTGGAATTGAACGCAAAAAAGACTCAAGAAATGCAATGCAACACAACATCACATTTAGGACTAAAACCTGAGGGTACAGAAATCCAACAAATAGATAAATTTACCTATCTAGGAACTGTCGTTAGTACAGAAGATCCAATGAAAAAAGATATTAAAAGTAGGCTAGCCAAGACAACGACCCATTTGGAAGTCCAACCAATACAACAGAAAAACAAAGATCATGCTATATAATAGTAATGTTCAATATGTCTTTCTGTATGGAAGTGAATGCGGGAGAGTAACAAAACAGATATGAGATGGCTCTGAAGGATCCACCACAATTGTCTGAGGCGAATTTGTAAAATATTTTGGCCAAACCGTATCTCAAATGACCATCTGCTCGAAACGACCAAGTCCACGTGTATCCTCAAAGAAATACAACAGAGGCGCTTCAGATGGCTAGGGCATATTCTCATAATGTCTGTATCCAATATAACCAGGACAGCTCTTAGATGGACTCCCCAGGGGAAGAGACCAAGAAGAAGACCCAAAACCACCTGGCGTCGAACAATTGAGGCAGAACTTAAGGAGCTTGATATGACCTGGGGAGAAGCCGAAACAAAGGCTAAAGACAGATCTGGATGGCGAAATCTTGTGGCGACCTTGTGCTCCACCAGGAGCGAAGATAATCGGTAGGTAGGTATCTATGCCACTCCTGGTAGACGTTTTGTCCCCGAGGGTTTCACTAGCTCAGTAGTCAGCACTTCGGTGTTGACATGAATATCAGTCATTTAATAAATTTCCTGTTAACAAACGTATAAATTTTTCGAAATACTAAAGATTTACTTATCCCAGACATAGATTACCTTAACCGATGTTGACACTTTTTTTGGGGGGAATGTTTGGTCCCCAATGCTCCTCAACTTTGTTCTTGTTTGGCTTTAAAACCATTTTGAGCGTCACTGATGCGTCTGGCATGTTAAATTATAATTCTGGTACCTTTGATAACTAATTAGTATTTTTCCCTCGGAAATCAATGGACCAACTGACAGAAACTTCAAAACACTGGAACATTGGTTACAACAAATATATACACATAAATGTACCACAGACATCCGTTCAAAGAAGAGCATTTTTTTGTATCTGGAATTGAAAATGAGTTTACTAGACAATGTTGAAGTTTTACAAGGTCTGAGTAGCAGACAGAAGCTCTTAAATACCGAATGGAATAATGTCAATAGATGATGCCAAACTATAACGTCTCCCTCTGCATGTTTATGTCCAGGATGTTCAATACAATATTTTTTTGTTTTGAGAATAGGACACAATGATAACTGCTGTACTCGTATTTTGACGATTTTACTTATTATGTCTGTTTTGTTCACACATCGTTGTAAATATAATGGAATTTGATGCAACTGTCATACAAGTAAGATGTTTCGCGCTAAAAAAAAAACCAGGTTCAATCCACTATTTTTTACATTTGAAAATGACTGTACCAAGTCAGGAATATGACAGTTGTAATTCGTTTGATGTGTTTTATCATTTGATTTTGCCATTTGATTAGGAACTTTCCGTTTTGAATTTTACCCCTATGTTCTATTTTTAGCCATGGCGGCCATCTTTGTTGGTTGACCGGGTCACCGGACACATATTTTAATCTAGATACCTCAATGATGATTATGGCCGAGTTTGGTTAAATTTGACCCAGTAGTTTCAGAGGAGAAGATTTTTCTAAAGGATTACTAAGATTTACGAAAAATGGTTAAAAATTGACTATAAAGGGCAATAACTCCTAAAGTGGTCAACTGACCATTTTGGTTCTGTTAATTTATTTGTAGATCTTACTTTGCTGAACATTATTGCTGTTTACAGTTTATATCTATCTATAATAGTATTTAAGATAATAACCAAAAACAGCAAAATTTCCTCAAAATTACCATTTCAGGGGCAGCAACCCAACAACAGAATGTCCTATCCATTTGAAAATTTCAGGGCTTATAGATCTTGACCTGATGAACAATTTTACCTCGTCACATTTGCTCTAAATGCTTTGGTTTTTGAGTTATAAGCCAAAAACTGCATTTCACCCCCATGTTCTATTTTTAGCCATGGCGGCCATCTTGGTTGGTTGGCCGGGTCACCGGACACATTTTATAACTAGATACCCCAATAATGATTATAGCCAAGTTTGGTTAAATTTGGCCCAGTAGTTTCAGAGAAGAAGATTTTTCTAAAGGATTACTAAGATTTACGAAAAATGGTTAAAAATTGACTATAAAGGGCAATAACTCCTAAAGTGGTCAACTGACTATTTTGGTCATGTGACTTATTTGTAGATCTTACTTTGCTGAACATTATTGCTGTTTACAGTTTATCTCTATCCATAATAGTATTCAAGATAATAACCAAAAACAGCAAAATTTCCTAAAAATTACCATTTTAGGGGCAGCAACCCAACAACAGAATGTCCAATCCATCTGAAAATTGTAGGGCATATAGATCTTGACCTGATGAACAATTTTATCTCGTCACATTTGCTCTAAATGCTTTTGTTTTTGAGTTATAAGCCAAAAACTGCATTTTACCCCCATGTTCTATTTTTAGCCATGGCGGCCATCTTGGTTGGTCGGCCGGGTCACCGGACACATCTTTTTAACTAAATACCCCAATGATGATTATAGCCAAGTTTGGTTAAATTTGGCTTAGTAGTTTCAGAGAAGAAGATTTTTCTAAAGGATTACTAAGATTTACGAAAAATGGTTAAAAATTGAATATAAAGGGCAATAACTCCTAAAGTGGTCAACTGACTATTTTGGTCATGTTGACTTATTTGTAGATCTTACTTTGCTGAACATTATTGCTGTTTACAGTTTATCTCTATCCATAATAGTATTCAAGATAATAACCAAAAACAGCAAAATTTCCTCAAAATTACCATTTTAGGGGCAGCAACCCAACAACAGAATGTCCTATCCATTTGAAAATTTCAGGGCTTATAGATCTTGACCTGATGAACAATTTTACCTCGTCACATTTGCTCTAAATGCTTTGGTTTTTGAGTTATAAGCCAACAACTGCATTTTACCCCCATGTTCTATTTTTAGCCATGGCGGCCATCTTGGCTGGTTAGCCGGGTCACCGGACACATTTTATAACTAGATACCCCAATGATGATTATAGCCAAGTTTGGTTAAATTTGGCCCAGTAGTTTCAGAGGAGAAGATTTTTCTAAAGGATTACTAAGATTTACGAAAAATGGTTAAAAATTGACTATAAAGGGCAATAACTCCTAAAGTGGTCAACTGACCATTTTGGTCATGTTAATTTATTTGTAGATCTTACTTTGTTGAACATTATTGCTGTTTACAGTTTATATCTATCTATAATAATATTCAAGATAATAACCAAAAACAGCAAAATTTCCTTAAAATTACCATTTCAGGGGCAGCAACCCAACAACGAAATGTCCGATTCATCTGAAAATTTCAGGGCATATAGATCTTGACCTGATAAAAAATATTAATGCTTTGGGTTTTGAGTTATAAGCCAAAAACTGCATTTTACCCCCATGTTCTATTTTTAGCCATGGCGGCCATCTTGGTTGGTTGGCCGGGTCACCGGACACATTTTTTTAACTAAATACCCCAATGATGATTATAGCCAAGTTTGGTTAAATTTGGCCCAGTAGTTTCAGAGGAGAAGATTTTTCTAAAGGATTACTAAGATTTACGAAAAATGGTTAAAAATTGACTATAAAGGGCAATAACTCCTACAGTGGTCAATTGACTATTTTGGTCATGTTGACTTATTTGTAGATCTTACTTTGCTGAACATTATTGCTGTTTACAGTTTATCTCTATCCATAATAGTATTCAAGATAATAACCAAAAACAGCAAAATTTCCTCAAAATTACCATTTCAGGGGCAGCAAACCAACAACAGAATGTCCAATCCATCTGAAAATTTCAGGGCATATAGATCTTGACCTGATGAACAATATTACTTCATGTCAGATTTGCTCTTAATGCTTTTGTTTTTGAGTTATCAGCCAAAAACTGCATTTTACCCCTATGTTCTATTTTTAGCCATGGCGGCCATCTTGGTTGGTTGGCCGGGTCACCGGACACATATTTTAAACTAGATACCCCAATGATGATTATGGCCAAGTTTGGTTAAATTTGGCCCAGTAGTTTCAGAGGAGAGGATTTTTCTAAAAGATAACTAAGATTTATGAAAAATGGTTAAAAATTGACTATAAAGGGCAATAACTCCTAAAGTGGTCAACTGACTATTTTGGTCATGTTGACTGATTTGTAGATTTTACTTTGCTGGACATTATTGCTGTTTACAGTTTATCTCTATCCATAATAGTATTCAAGATAATAACCAAAAACAGCAAAATTTCCTCAAAATTACCATTTCAGGGGCAGCAACCCAACAACAGAATGTCCAATCCATCTGAAAATTTCAGTGCATATAGATCTTGACCTGTTGAACAATTTTACCTCGTCACATTTGCTCTGAATGCTTTGGTTTTTGAGTTAAAAGCCAAAAACTGCATTTTACCCCCATGTTCTTTTTTTAGCCATGGCGGCCATCTTGGTTGGTTGGCCGGGTCACCGGACACATTTTTTTAACTAGATACCCCAATGATGATTATAGCCAAGTTTGGTTAAATTTGGCCCAGTAGTTTCAGAGGAGAAGATTTTTCTAAAGGATTACTAAGATTTACGAAAAATGGTTAAAAATTGAATATAAAGGGCAATAACTCCTAAAGTGGTCAACTGACCATTTTGGTCGTGTTGATTTATTTGTAGATCTTACTTTGCTGAACATTATTGCTGTTTACAGTTTATATCTATCTATAATAATATTCAAGATAATAACCAAAAACAGCAAAATTTCCTTAAAATTACCATTTCAGGGGCAGCAACCCAACAACGAAATGTCTGATTCATCTGAAAATTTCAGGGCAGATAGATCTGATCTAATGAACAATATTACTTCAGATTTGCTCTAAATGGTTTGGTTTTTGAGTTATCAGCCAAAAACTGCATTTTACCCCTATGTTCTATTTTTAGCCATGGCGGCCATCTTGGTTGGTTGGCCGGGTCATCGGACACATTATTAAACTAGATACCCCAATGATGATTCTTGCCAAGTTTGGTTAAATTTAAAGTAGTTTCAGAGGAGAAGATTTTTGTAAAAAGTAATGCAGGACGACAACGGACGACGGACGACGGACGACGGACGCCGGACGCCAAGTGATGAGAAAAGCTCACTTGGCCTTTCGGTCAGGTGAGCTAAAAAGTAGAGGTTATTTTGTCTAGTATTGTTCAGACTGGTCGAGTATTGCTCAGACCTTTGGTTAAGTATGGTTCAGACTGAAAAAATAGGTCGAGTACAGATCAAGAATGGTTTAAGACTGTTTCAGACCAGTCGAGTAATAGTTCAGACTATTTTCAACGGCAAAGATAAGGGTCAAGTACCATTCAGTTCAGTCGAGTATGGTTCAGACTGGGGTCGAGTAATGTCAAGTAAAAGTCAGACCAATTCAGACTGGTCGAGTAAAAATCAGTACAGTCGAGTACATATATAGTACATTTCAGACTTTAATGGTGTGTAGTGATAATACATGTGATGGACCTGACAGGTTGGTAATACATACTATATCTTTACCTTCAGTCGTTATCTACGACATAACAGTAGACAGAGACAGATTGGTCTGTATAGCCATGACATCAATTTACTGCTCGTTAGATGGAAAGTTAATTTGGAAGTTTAAAAGGGATGAAGTTCAAAATTTATTTTGTGTGACAACAGAGTACTCAGGGGAATTTATATGTTACTGATTGGAAGACACGAACTGTAGTAGTAGTGTCAGTTATGGCAAACATCACAGAAAACTTCTTACTGAATCAGATGGATTGAATTGTCCGAAAGGAATTCATTTTGACTGTTCTGGAACTCATTCATCATTTGTTCTTCATGTGATCATCATTTTATATTGTTTATGTTTCATTGCGTACATCGCTGTATGTGCCCAAGTTTTATACAGGACAGTGTAGGAACCCGTGTTACTTTCCCCTCTCTTCTGAGTGACGAAAACTGTTCAGCAGGCCGTATGCACAACTGCAAGGAACATTCAGCGGACACGTTGTCCAAAGGAACAAATTGTGGCTAACCACACCGTGAGTTACCTTTAAAACATTACAAATTATGTCAGCGATAAACTGTTTTAATATATTTTCCTATGTTATAAAGAAACTATGAACATTTAACCGTTCAAACTGATCGTATCTGCGATTTCACTATTTAATTCAAGACAGAACCCGACGTGTGCAAGAATACTCATCTTTTTTGTTGTTGTTAAAAAACCTATACAATGTTTTAAATGCCAAGGCTACGGTCACATGCAGAACGAATGTTCTAGTAAAGAAATATGTGTCCGTTGTGGTGGTGCACATACAACACCAAATTGTGATAAACCTTCCAAATGTATTAATTGTAATGGGGAACACCCCGCCTCAAATAAAGACTGTCCCAAGAGGATTGAAAATATCAAAATTATAACAAAGGTCGCTAAAGAGAAATGCAGTTATAAGGAAGCACGGACAGAAGTAAAGCATGAAATTAAAAAACAAGATATAGTTCACCGTCCTAAAACACAATCTCCCCTTCCCAAAGAACACAAAGAGATAGAGGATATATTAGTATTTATAGCCTTATTACTTAAGAAACTACCTGCTATTAAGGAAGAAAATGCCCAATTTATTTATATTACAGATTTAGTTAAAAAAGTTTTTGGGTTTGAAATACAACAACAAAATCTTACAAAAAGATTTACTAAACTTATATAAGCAAATATTTGTTTTACAGGGAAAATTGCACAGAATATCTCTTTTAATAATGTATATATTATATTTGTATTTAAACCTGATATTAGTCATGGCAGCACATTTTACAGTACTGCACTGGAATTGCCAGGGTCTTAAAGCCCATGCACCAAAATTTTTATGGCACTTAGGGTCTGTTAAACATAGGCCTGACATTATTTGTTTACAAGAAACCTTTTGTTCAAATGAGTCAGATTTTATATATATACAAGGATATATGTTGGCTGCCTTCTCCACGAGAGGCACAAAAAGAGGGGGGACGGCTATTTATTGTAAAAATGGTATTAACTTTACTAAGGTATCGTTAACCAGTAAATTAGAGATTTCAGCTATTAACATTTATAATAAGAAACGTTTATTGATTGTCAATATATACGACCCACAATCTGATACAGTTCAGACAGACTATGATATTTGAATAGACCAATTTGATACCGAATTCATTTTATGTGGAGATTGTAATGCTCACCACAATTTATGGGGTAGTGAAAGAATAGACACGAAAGGTAGAGAATTAGCAAATTCAATTTTATATAAAAATATTTGTTTATTAAATGAAGGATCAGGCACGCGCCTGAATCCTACTTACCTTAAAACTTCATGTATTGATTTAGCCTTTTGTAGTTTGAATTTAGCTCACAGGATTCAGTGGTCAGTTGACCAAAATACTACTTTTAATAGTGTTCACTTTTCTATATCACATAAAATAGATATCAAAGTTAACAATAGTGAAGAAAATAATAACTTTAAATGGAATTTTAAGAAAGCTGATTGGAAGAGTTTTTCCAAAGCTTGTGATGAGAGAATTTCAGATAATTATATTTCTGATAATATTGAAAATTCTAATACTATGTTAATTACTGAGCTTATTGATATTGCAACTCAGTTTATTCCTATTAAAAAAATTAGAAATCAAACGAAACCTTGTGTGCCATGGTGGTCTGACCAATGCATCAAAGCGATAAAGGAAAGAAATAAGGCTAGAAACAAAGCTAGACATACAGGAAAGGGGCATGACTTCATTATTTATAAGGAAAAAAACAAAATCAGTCAAAAAGTTTTACAGGATACACAAGATGTATATTGGAAAAATTATTGTAACACATTGAATGACAATTCCAATATTTCAGATTTATGGTATAATATTAAAAAAATGCTTGGTAAAATAAGCAGCAAAAAAGAGATACCAGCTCTTAGAGCATGTGGTCACTTTTTAACTAGTACTATTGATAAAGCAAACTATTTTGCTAAAAATTTGTAGAAGTTAGCAGTTCTAACAACTATGATAATGATTTTAAAAAGCATAAACCAACTGTTGAAGAGCAGGAAATCAACACGTTTCTTAAATATAATAAAGAAAATCAAGATTGCTTTAACGACAAATTCACTTTACAGGAATTTAAAGATTCCATTTCAGATACAAACGACAGTTCACCTGGTAAAGATAAAACAAGTTATAGCATGTTCAGACATCTGAGCGACAAAACTTTAAACATTTGTTTGCTATTTTTAAATAAAATATAGATTTTACAGGAGATTCCTAAAGACTGGAAACATTCTGTAGTCATCCCATGTTTAAAACAAGGAAAAGATTCAAGTGATTCTTTGTCTTATAGGCCTATAACTTTGACCTCTAATTTTAATAAAATTATGGAAAAGATGGTAAATAACCGATTAAGATGGTTTTTAGAAAAACATAATTTATATAATCCAAACCAAAGTGGATTTCGAAAAAATAAAAAAACGTTAAAGCAATGTATTAGACTTGATAATGAAATACATAAAACTTTTGCTAAGAAATATATTACTGTTGGCGTTTTCATAGATTTTCAAAAGGCTTTTGATATGTTATGGAAACACGGATTATTAAAGAAAATGGTTAATTTTGGTATTAAAGGAAATTTACTAGCTTATGTCAATAATTATTTAACATCAAGAACACTACAAGTTAAAATAAATAATACTTTTTCAGAAACTTATTTTGTTGAAAATGGTACCCCACAAGGGAGTTGTATAAGTCCCACTTTATTTAATATTATGGTTAATGATTTATCAACATGTGTACAAGACTGTGAGATTTCACAAGTTGCAGATGACGGTGCTATATGGAAATCAGGTTCATGTATTAAGTTCTTACAGAAAAAAATCCAACTAGACTTGGATAATATTTGTAAATGGTGCTCTACATGGGGCTTTAAAATTTCTCCAAGTAAAACTGTTGCTATGATATTTACCAGAAGAAACAATATAAATATATCTTTAAAACTTGGTAATCACACATTGGAAATAGTAATTAAAGAAATTATTTTTTTAGGATTAATTTTTGACAGAAATTTAACTTGGCATAAACATATCCAAAGTTTACAAAAAAAAAGTGTCTAAAAGTTATTAACTGTATGAGAGTACTTACAGGAACAAGACGGGGCGCAACCAGCAATACCCTTAGAACTATTTATATTTCCTTGATTATATCAAAACTTGATTATGGATGTGAAATTTATAATTCAGCTTCTTTTAGTACTAAAAAATGTTTAGATAAAATTCTAAATCAGGCATTACGTATATGTACTGGTTCAATGAGATCAGCTTCCTTGAAAGCTTTGCAAGTTGAAATGGGAGATCCGCCTTTAGAAATAAGAAGACAAAGTCTAATAGCAAAAACTTTTTTTAAATATGACTAGTTTTGATAACTCACACCCGGCTAAAGCCGCGGTAAATGACACTTTCATTTTTGTCGAGCCTGCAACTTTTGTTGCAGAAAGCTCGACATAGGGATAGTGATCTGGCGGCGGCGGCGGCGGTGTTAGCTCACTTCTTAAAAGCTATATATTTTAGAAGGTGGAAGACCTGGATGCTTCATATTTTGTATATAGATGCCTCATTTTACGAAGTTTCCGTCAGTCACATGTCCAATGTCTTTGACCTCATTTTCATGGTTCAGTGACCACTTGAAAAAAAAGTTCAGAATTTTTGTAACGTTGAATTCTCTCTTATTATAAGTAATAGGATAACTATTTTTGGTATGTGCGTACCTTGCAAGGTCCTCATGCCCGTCAGACAGTTTTCACTTGACCTCGACCTCATTTCATGGATCAGTGAACAAGGTTAAGTTTTGGTGGTCAAGTCCATATCTCAGATACTATAAGCAATAGGGCTAGTATATTTGGTGTAAGGAAGGATTGGAAGGTGTACATGTCCAACTGCAGGTGTCATCTGACCTTGACCTCATGTTCATGGTTCAGTGGTTATAGTTAAGTTTTTGTGTTTTGGTCTATTTTTCTCATACTTTATGCAATAGGTCTACTATATTTGTTGTATGGAATGATTGTAAGGTGTACATGTCTAGCGGGCAGATGTCATCTGACCTTGACCTCATTTTCATGGTTCAGTGGTCAAAGTTAAGTTTTTAAGTTTTGATCTTTTTATCTAATATTATATGCCAAAGGTCAACTATATTTGGTGTAAGGAAACATGTTATGATCTATATGTCAGTCCCGCGGGTTTTATTTGACCATGACCTCAACTGCACGGTTCATTGGACAGTGTTAAGTTTTTGTGATTTGGTCTATTTTTCTTAAACTATAAGTAATATGTCAACTATATTTGTTGTATGGAAGCATTGTTAGCTGTACATGTCTGCCTGGCGTGGTTCATCTGACCTTAACCACATTTTCATGGTTCATTGGTCTTTGTTTAACTATCTTGTTTAATGTTAAGTTTATGTGACAGTTGTAATAACACTTTATACTTAGGACTATCAACATAATATCAATGATTAGTAAAGAAGGCGAGACATTTCAGTGTGTGCACTCTTGTTGATTATTACTCAAAAAACGTTAAACGAAAACCCTTTTCAATAACAGCAAGAGATTTCCTAGCTCAAAATAAATTTTCTACAGAATGTATTTATAGATATTCAGAATGTCCATGTCCACCATGGCATATCGAAAAATCTTTAGTTAAAACACAACTTCGGGATAAAATAAGTGAAAAGGATCTGCCACATTTAATTAAAAGTGAAGCCGAAATATTAATTGACTCAGAATATTCAAAACATTTGCAAATATTTACAGATGGATCTAAAGACCTACATGGAAATACAAGTTGTGCATATGTTGTTCCAGAACTTAAAATAAACTAGAGGCTCTAAAGAGCCTGTGTTGCTCACCTTGGTCTATGTGAATATTAAACAAAGGAAGCAGATGGATTCATGACAAAATTGTGTTTTGAGATGGTGATGTGTTTGTACATCTTACTTTACTGAACATTCTTGCTACTTACAATAATCAATCTCTATCTATAATGAACTCGGCCCAGTAGTTTCAGTAAAAAAATGTTAGTTAAAATTTACAAATTTTATGAAAATTGTTAAAAATTGACTATAAAGGACAATAACTCCTTAAGGGTCAATTGACCATTTCCGTCATGTTGACTTATTTGTAAATCTTACTTTGCTTAACATTATTGATGTTTACAGTTTATCTCTATCTATAATAATATTCAAGATAATAACCAAAAACAACAAAATTTCCTCAAAATTACCAATTCAGGGGCAGCAACCCAACAACGAGTTGTCAGATTCAAGTAAAGATTAGTTAAAGTCCAAATATGAAACAAAATATCAAAATCTGAAATTAAATAATAATTAATAGATCTGAAAGTTAAGTATTAAATCTGGTACAAAGGAACTAAACTAACTGTAAAAGAAGTTATGTTTAATGATTAAATACAAGTATCAAAATACAGAAAGAAAAAAAATAAAGTCAGCTATCTAATAGTATAGTAATCTGAAATTATAAAGTACAATTAATTTTCTGAAATTACAAAAAAAAAATAATAGCCTAAGTATGATAAACACAATATGCAAAGAAAGACAACTCAATAATAGTGCAGATTATCTACCCTGATGAAAAGTAATGAGTAAGTATATCAAGTATGTAAATATCTAAACACAAGTATGAATATATACAAATATGACACAAGTACTATATATAAATAAGTAAATATGAACAAAACTAAAGTAAAGATTAGTTCATCAATAGATCAAAGTAAAGTAGATAGAATATAAAGTAAAATTAAAGTACAAGTATAAGTATAAGCAACAGTGACAACAAATACAACTAAGGTTGGACCACAACACAACTATACTAAGTTTTACTGTGTAACCGAAGCCTACTGCGTAATGTAAGTTTTATATGTATGGGCTTGGGATACTTACTACATCAAATCAAATACAAAATATGTCTTCTCGTCTCAATCTATGAGTTCACTCAAATGTATCTATATATCGCTATCTAAATCTGGTTCGCTTATAGACTATCAAGTGTATGTATGCTTTTAAATGTGTATAAAAGTGTATTAATTTACATGCACTGCAATGCACAAAGTAGGGTGAGTGTCGGGCAAGGCAATGGAAAATTTATTAAAATGTGAAAGGTCAAGGTCAATCACAGGTTCATATCAACATTCAATCATACATACGCACACGTAGACATACAAATAAAATAAATAGACCTATACCCTTATATACTAAGTACAAGTACAAATGTATATGTGACTACCCTGTATAGCAATACACTATGTCAATAAATACTAAGTACACACGTACTAAGCTAATACCAAATCAAAGTAATTTTTTTTCAAATATGAAAAATAATCTAAGTACACTTTCTCATAAATAATACCAAATCAGTATAACAGTATCTCACTATTGATGTGTATGCGTGTTAACAAAGTGTAAGTGAATGACAAGAACAAACACAAACAGGTATGTAACACCTACCAATCAATAGTACACAATGTAAACAAATAAAATATGGCTAAGTACAAAATACAAAAGTCAAGTGTAAATACCAGCTGGATTTTCAAAACTTTTCTAATTTTGGACAAGCAGACCAGTTGTCAGTATTATTCAAACAAAGAAAATTTATAAACAGTACAATAATATACAATATCAACACAAAACATGCATGATAATGGCCAATTTCAAATTTTGGATGTTTTCAAAGTCAATGTTTTTCTTCAATGGTGGCTTTCTGATACCAAATATTTACAAAATATTTATATAGAGTGTAAACTGTGTGTATATTCTCACCATTTCATTACATAAACAATGTATACAACAGCAGATAGTCTGTACAATAAACGATTTTCACCAACGTGTTGAATATTTTCGACTGATTTTTTCAATCTTCCGATGAATGTCACGTCCTAGATCCTGACCTTCAGTGAGGCTCCAACAGGAAATATGTCGTTGAACGTCTAACCTACTAGTGGGCGCCAAATGTAAATCTGAGGGTCTAGGGTTCGAGTCCCTATGTGGGCGCCAAATGTAATAGGGTTCTTGGACAGAATAAAAGGATTCGTCAAGTTTAAGATGCTTTATTCATACGACATAAATAAATTAACCCTGAAAGTACACAAATAACAAAACGTAAATACATAGACAGTACAGTGTACAAAGGGATATAACTCTAAATCATAAAACGGAAAGTACATGTATAAAATACGATAAACTAGCTCTTTTCTGTAAGAATACAACCAATACGATGTAAGTGAATATATTATAAATATATGAATTCAATAAAACTCAATTATCAACCAAGTCAGGATTAAGTGCTACACTATGTTCAATTATGTTACGCTACTCATTCATAGATTTATGAATGAACTATTTCTTACTATAATGTTTACATGTAATAATTGACACACAGGTAACTACTATTCAGAAGACACAAACAATACATATACTGAACTAAAATTAAATAGACAAACACAGACAATACAGTTAACTAAAAATACATGTAACACTGATCTTACCATGTATATGGTACAAAGGTCTATCTCCGTATTTGGAAACATCACCAGATCAATAGAATATGAAGATATTCTGGTCCTGTTAAAAATACAAATATAACCTACATAAGTTTAATGAACTAACTATATCAGCATAGCATTTATAAACCATAAGTAAAATGTTCAGTAGACATTGCTTTGGACCTTTTATAATAATAAAATAACTGTACCAATACATGTATCATTAATATATCTATGATATATTATTTCTCTGAGTTCATGAAAATACTTCTTTAAAATAAAATATCTATCCTTCATGCACAATCATTCTGACTTATTCAAAAATACATTTTCTCTCAGATTCAAACTAAAGGAATACTGTGCAAATATTAAAGACTAAGAAATATTAGTAACTGACCTGATTAATATGGAATAAGTGTCCAGAATATTAAACTATATAACTATTTAAATATGGCTGCTACATGTAAAGCTTTCTCTCCAGGTATATCAAAAAGAGTGGCAAAAACTATGAACTTAATGACTGTGACCAATAGTAGACAAGATAATATGACACATGACTGACTGACTAATGAACCAGAAAAATAGAGTAGAACTGTACTAAGATATAAGAGAATAGAAGAATTGATGAACTCTTAATAAACATATAATAAAACTACTAATTAATATTAATTATTCTAAAAGAAAATAAATATTAATGCTAAACTCTCTACCACATAAATTTTCAAATTAATATCCAAATTTAACAAGAGAGAAAGAACTATTACTCTTCAAATTAAGAACAGGATATATTGGACTAAATAAGCACCTGAATAAAATTGGAATAGTTACCTCAAATCTATGTATAAACTGCAACCAGATCGAAAGTGTAGAGCATTATATGTTAAATTATAAATTATTCAATTTAGAACGGAAAATTTTATTTGAAAAACTAAAAAAAGTTAAATGTTACTGATTTTCCCCTTAAAAATCTACTAAAAGGTTATAATTTTGCTCCCATTTATGAATATGTGTTGAGTACCAAAAGATTACATTATGTCAACAATACATAGCAATTTTTTTTTATATTTTATTAGTTTTTATCTGAACTAAATTCAAATGCTGTATTTTGTTTAACCTTTTACATATAATTCATATAAAAAAGGGGTCTTCTTATATTAGGGAGAATTCATTTTCTGCCCCAGGATAAAAATTGTTAAATTTGTTAATGAATACTTTTAATAGCTAAAGACTTTTATCATGCTATATTCACCTACATCAAAACACCAGGATAGCTACCTTCACTATATAGAGGGAAATACACAAAAGAAACTACTCGACCTCGATTAAGAATTCACTATTTACGTGCACTACAGAATTAATTCACATTACATTTATTTTCATATTTAAGCTGCTAAATTTATTACACTTTTTTAATATTCAAGTATTAATTCATGCTGAGTCATCGACACAACATATAGACAAGTAGGTTAGAGGTGCCAACCAGTGGTCACCCCCTGACATGGTAGTCGTGATATACAGGGTATGAAATTATGTTAAATATTTAACCAGATTGTCGTGTATGTAGTTTGTTTAACAATGGCGTCAGCACAAGTACATCGAATGTACTTACGGGAAAAACAAGCAATTACAATTCAAACTGGAATCCTTGAGCATCCTAGTAAATTGATATAGAAGTATAAAGTCCCGTATTTTATTAAAGAAATAAGTTAATATATTTTTCTTTATATATATAGAATTTGGCTTTTTTTTTTTGGGGGGGGGGGTATCATGAAACAGTTTTTTGCATTTCGGGGTCTAGACAGTGGCATGTCCTCTGGCTGACTGATCACCAGACAGAGAACAGGTCAATGTCTGGTTCCAGTTTGCAATTAACCTACACTATCATGGTAAGTACCTCCGTGGGATAGTGCGTATACACGATTCTCACGGGACCACTGGCTGGAGCAACTGTTCAAAACTTAAGTCGTACATTTCAAAAGCAAATAAGTTACATCTGATAAAAAAACAACAAATGAGCGACACACTAGGTTCTTGTAAAACTCACAACATAAGTAAAGAAAAAAAAAATACAAACATTAAGTAGATTTTTTTTTTTTTTTTTTTTTAAATATATTAGGAACATATAGGGCGCAATTTCCAGTAGGAAAGCCGTCCTTAAAAATCCCACAGAAGAAGCAGTTTGAAGTAGATAAGTAGTTAGTTGACAGTCGTCAAGACCTATCTTATTCAAACGCACATATACTTCATATTTGCAAGAAAATATTTGTTAACTGTGTTCTTCATATTTTACCGTAAATATGATGAACATTTTGGTACTTGGGCATAGCTATGTTGAGAATTTGAGACGTTTGTGGGAGAATAGGCGTAAACCCCATACCTGGGAGAACCCGTCTTATGCTCATGGGAAGGTCTCTGTTCAAATGTATGGTTATCCTGGTGCCACTTTCAAGACATTAACTGAAGCAATTGAGGCTGGCTTGTTTGTGCATTATAGTCCACATGTGGTTATTTGTCAAATAGGTAGCAATGATTGTGACAGATATTCTTTTGATGAGACTGCCTTCAGAACAGACATGAATATTTTCATTTATGCTTGTCTTTCGAGAGGAGTATCAGTGGTATTCATGTCAGTTATGAAGCGGTCTGGGCCTTGGTATTGCACTCCCGATGAGCATACAGTTCGCCGAGAAATAGTGAACAAAATGATGAAAAGCATAGCTCTTGAAAATCATTTTGTACATTATTTCAAGCCAACTAATGTTTATCGGGTGGAATACGAAGCTCGTGACGGGATACATTTCACTGAAGAGGGTTACCGTGCCTTCTTAGTAGCTTTGAGGAAGTCGGTCAGTTGGTTTATTAACAAAGTTAGCAAATGAACTGAAATATTTTCTCAATGACTCCACGTGAAATTTATTTTGTTTAAGAAGAAATTTTTTTTAACATCGAATGACTAAAATAATCCAAAAGTTCTTACATATTTTTAATTTTCAATTATAATTTGCCAGAAGAAAGCTTTTTTTAACAGGAAAACTCCAATCAACTTTAAATACTTTTTTTTTTAATAATTTTAAATAACTCATTTTAAATAATCAAAAATTATTGGTGAAACATTATTACCCTTTCACAGAAAACTAACATAGGATGTACATATTGTATATAGTTGTAAATATTTATTTGTGTTCTTTTATTTATTATTATAATTATTGGTGTTGGTAATGCAGCCTTGGTAAACCAAACCCGACAGTCACAAGCCTGTTTAATGCAGAGTGTCCATACCGTAATATAATTTCAATATCTCTTAATGATTAATTATGTAATGGGCACGTGTCAGTAAACAACAACCGAATTAACAATATAACAGAAGTGTGAGGTAATGATTATTTTGTTTATTGGAACATATTAACTCATTATCATTATTAAATTATATAATTGGTACTGAACATTTCACTATTAAAACGTATTCAATGTATGAAAATAAAGGAAAGTAGCAATAAAAAAACGTAAATACTAATTTTAGAAAAATATTAATTGAGTTTCCTATTATTACTTTTATTTCTGATTTTTTAGTAACTTAAATTAAGTAAATTTAATATATTTTAAATGAAATAAGAAATAAATGAAATATAATAAACTTAGTGAAAGATTGTCTTCTTTGAAATTAGATATTGTATTTTATTCTTCTTGTACCATGTTTTGTTCTCTATTAATAATATAAAAACTCAATTTCACATTTATATACCTTATAATAAATGGTATGTCTGAAATATACTTTAAACAATACTTACCTTTCTAGGGTCTTGGTCATACTTGTTGTCTGTAAAGCAGCAGTCCTTACACAGGAACTTTAGAGACACATCTGACCAGGCCAATAACAATGCACCATCCATTGGGACACAAACACTGTGAACCCAACGATCACAACAACTGCATTGAATGGTGCAATCAACACATTCTTCATCACATTGAACACACGGATATAAAGCCATTTTGAAAATGGAAGACAGCACAAATGGCTTCATGGTTTTTGTCAGAAAGCTCAACTTGGTGATAGTGATCCGGCGGCGGCGGCGTTCGCTAACTTCTTAAAAGCTTTATATTTTAGAAGGTAAAAGACCTAGATGCTTCATACTTTGTATATAGATGCCTCATCTTACGAACTTTCCGTCAGTCACATGTCCAATGTCCTTGACCTCATTTTAATGGTTTCAGTGACTACTTGAAAAAAAAGTTAATATTTTTTGTAATGTTAAATTCTCTCTTATTATAAGTAATTGGATAACTATATTTGGTATGTGCGTACCTTGCAAGGTCCTCATGCCCGTCAGACAGTTTTCACTTGACCTTGACCTCATTTCATGGATCAGTGAACAAGGTTAAGTTTTGGTGGTCAAGTCCATATCTCAGATACTATAAGCAATAGGTCTAGTATATTCGGTGTATGGAAGGATTTTAAGGTGTACATGTCCAACTGGCAGGTGTCATCTGACCTTGACCTCATGTTCATGGTTCAGTGGTTATAGTTAAGTTTTTATGTTTTGGTCTGTTTTTCTTATACTTTATGCAATAGGTCTACTATATTTGGTGTATGGAAATATTTTATGATCTATATGTCTGTTACGCAGGTTTTATTTGACCTTGACCTCATTTTCACGGTCCATTGCTTAGTGTTAAGTGTTTGTGTTTTGGTCTGTTTTTCTTAATTTATAAGCAATAAGTCAACTATATTTGTTATATTAAACAATTGTTAGCTGTACATGCCTGCCTGGCATGGTTCATCTGACCTTGACCTCATTTTCATGGTTCATTGATCCATGTTTGGTTTTCTTGGTTAATGTTGAGTTTATGTGACAGTTGTAATAATACTTTATATTTAGGTCTATCAACATAATATCAATGATTAGTAAAGAAGGCGAGACATTTCAGCGTGTGCACTCTTGTTTATACAAAATTATAGTTACTTGTAGAAACATTTATATTTGCTATTTGCCAATGAAAATCTTTAATTTAGTTTTCAGAAAATCTTATTAGAACAAACATACGAATCATCCATTCAGAAGCTTTTTTTTTATTAAAACAATCAAGTATAATAATTTTTTGATTAAATTTGAATTGAATATGTGAAAATTCTTAATTACATTTTATTTAATGTTGAGTAAATTGTTATGAAAAGTAATTAGTGGTTGGAGTAATTGCATTGCTTTGATGTACTGGTTAAATTTTCATATCCTTTCTGAAAAACAATTATTAGACAATTTTCTGTATATACAGTAAATTATTTAATATTATATTTTCATAGCGTTTTCTTTTGAAGGCATATGCAATCTTTCTTTTATTCATTCTATACGATTTCCTTGGTCGCAATCTTGGAAGTACACACCGATATCCATAAATTTATAATGATCAATATTAACTTACCTGCAACTTGTAAAAATTTTTAGGTTATAAAATACACTTCTATTATAATTTTATTCAATAATATAAAAATTATGTTTAAAAGTCACTCAAATGTGTCAATATTGATATTTGAAGTGTTATTCGGTCATTACATGTGTTATTCGGATAATAACAATGTTTTTCGGTCATTCGAGGTACCGTGACCATTTCTTTATACATTTTGTAGTTTGCTTATTTGTTGTTCAATATATACGAATATGTTATCGGTATGTTCCTTATGTCGTAACAACAGTCCTATTCTCTTTTTACGAATGTGACCTAAACAAAATTAGACTGTTTACCCCAATATGTGACAATTTTACTTATCAGTATTGTGTCTATTTGTTTTGTTTACACATCGTTTTCAATATAATCGAATTTAATGCAACTGTCATACAAGTCAGAGGTTTAGCTAGCTTTAAAACCAGGTTCAATCCACTATTGTCTACATTGGAAAATGTATGTACAAAGTAAGAAATATGACAGTTGTTGTTTATCCATATGATGTGTTTTATCTTTTTATTTTGCCATGTTATTAGTGACTTCTCATTTCCAATTTTCCTCGAAGTTCAGTATTTTTGTGATTTAATTTTTATTGACACTTTTTTTGTATAGCATGTTCTCAAGAGTATATGCAACGAAGAAAATGTTGAAATTTTCCAACTCAAATCCGAAATGAAAATTTCCTTCACAGTGACTGACATTTGTTAGTCATTTCATTTCAAATGCATGACCTTGTGTACTGATTGAGTAAATTTGGTTCATTGTAATTATAGCAAACACTTATTTGCATATAAATATTTGCTGCAGGTCTGTGGCAAACACAGATTTGGATATTAATGTTTACTGCTGGCCTGCATCAAACACTCATTTATGGCAAATTGAGTGTTTCAGAAATGAATGTTGGGTGCGCTAGTGCAACCCTATCTCATATTAGAGCTTTCTTACAAATGTCGAAAGGTAGTATGCTTGACGAATCATACGTAAGACTCGTTTTAGGGATCTTTTATTTTGAAATATTAAAATAATATTCGTGGAACTTTGGACAATTATCGTGCCTGCAACGACACTTATTAAAGATATATTTAGGATTTCGGGACGTACGATAGGTAAGTATATGATTATTGATACCTTGTCCTGGGTTAGGAACCCCCCTTTTTAAAATGGCTGGATCCGCCCCTGCCAGGTTGGAGGAGATAACACTACAAAATATTCTAAATATAGAGTAGTCAGAGGAATAAATGCCCCTAGAAGTCTAAAACCCACACTCTTCAATATTACAATGTTGCACTGTTTAACCTAAGAAAATGTGAAAGCAAATACATTGTCTTCTTCCCTAACAGAAACACAAATACTTCCTTGATTAAAAATTTGCAACGCTCAAAATAATAAAATGAAATTGAAGAAAAAAAGGTGATCTTCATACTATGCCATATACTGGTGCTTGTTTCATAACTTTTGAATCATCGCCTCTCCCCTGGTAATATTCATTGCCCCTCCCCCTCTTAATGTGTATACATGATACACCGGAGCATTGGAACTGTTATTTTAGCGTATAACTGCGTTTTGTCTATAGTCCTGAACATTCATGAAATATTAGCCACTGGACGATAAGTGACAACAGCGCGTGTATCTTCCAAACATGTGTACTGTTAAATCGTCATTATAAAATCCACAATATATGGTGCAAAATTGTAGATTTATATATTTTCTTGAAATATACAAAGTCTTTTTTTCTAGATTTATTCAACATTACTTTTTAAAAACATTGTAGCATCATTTTTTTTTAGAAAATCCCGATATTCCACTTTGACAATATGCTGAAAGTGTACTGTAACAAATAAAAAATAAATGTGAATCTTGTCGTTAAATTTAGACCAACGTTCTTCAATAATGTCATTTAAATGTTAATCGTTATCGAAACTCGTGCTTAAAAAATTCCCGCGGAAATGTGTGTACTCGTGGTTTACGTAAGTAACGTATCGGACGTAAGTGTATTTGACACTATTTTTTTCTCTGTTTGATTATAATAAAATCGTGCATTATTTGTGATATTATTTCGTTTTTTTTTTAAATAAACTTGATTTAGAAAAGAATGATGTTTTACTAAAACAAAGACTCTTTTAACTGTTATTGTACAAATGAAATACGTGCTCCCTTTACGTTCGTTCGTACCTTTCGTCAATTTGTAAGAAAGCTCTATTAGGGACGAGTTGGGTGCTCCAAAACACTGTCACATTCGGTATGTAAATGTCCAGGTCAGTGACCTGTAGTTCAGTAGTTTGTCTTCGTTTTATGTCCAAAATATATCATTTGTTTATTGGGTATTTGTTTTACACAATTCATACCGTTGGTTGTCAAGTTTGAATTTTTTTACAATAAATTTGACATAATTTATAACTGATTATACGGCATTGGTTTTACTCATTGTTAAAGGCCGTATGATGACTTATCTAAAGTTTATTTCCATCTCATTCATTTGTTCCCATGTGGATAGTTGTTTGTTTTGCAAGCACACCTGTACGTCTTTGTAACGGTAAACTATTGATTGAACGTGTATTGTTACACCACTGGCACTGGAAAATTGCTCGCTTGATAGCAAGTCGTACGATATGAATTATGCTCACTGTTGAAGAAGATCGTATAGAGAGTAGCTTAATTGATTAAGTTACCTGAAGTGTTTGACCTAGGTTTTTAATAAAGATTTGTCTCATTGGAATGCAAATAATAGTCTACCTATTTTATATCCAGAGTTAACAAAATCTTAGTATAAAGAATAAGCAGTCATATATATGTACTGATCAATCTGGTACAGAAATAAAAAAAAATCTTTTCTTTCTCATCATTAATAAATATTTATTAAATTAAATAGCAGCAATTGTCTTTTATTCCTTCATTATTGTCTTTGTCAATATTACAAATGACTTCGCCAGTGACTCCGTCGAATGAATGGTTGCTATGGTACAAAGGTCGACTAGTACGAACTACTTTTTTGTCAATTTCTTCATCATCCGATTGTTTTTCATACCGCCCTTGTTTCCGGTTAAGAATTAATGCGCACACAGAAAATGTCAGGACGATCGTTCCAAACACAGCACCAACTGTAAAAGCTACTATTGTCATTGTCTTCTTTTTAGAAATATAATCACAGTTTCCTTCTGATAATATTATTCTAAAAAACAAGAATACACGATATTTATATCAAATAATACAATTCAGTACGCTTTTTTTTTTATTAAGTTTTGAATGTATTAATAAGTTAACTGTACCTAATCAGATTGTATTGTCGGAAGCCAAGGCCAGAGGAAACTTTTATGTTAAACACCAAAATAAGCACGTACGTATATATATATATATATACATGTATAGTACTAGTATATTCGTATATTTCACGAATGAAAGTCAGACTGCTATTTTTATGATGACAAGATGAGAATATGGTTAATGTATCCCCTTTTTATCAAAAGTACAATTATAGTAGTAATCTATTATAATATATTAGTACAACACATATCAAGCTGGGGATTCGTAGGCTTCAATTATAGTTTCCCCCTTATTCGGATACTACACACAAATAACCTTCCATCGAAACCTCCATATGTCGATATGTCTTTTCGTTAATTTCGATTATCGGGGTTTCAACTTCGTAAGTATATCGTCACTTGTCTCACGTTTTTGGAAAAGATGAGGTCAAAATTTGCAACATAAATTATGCACGAAACAGTCATTCAAAAGGGACACAACTCATCTTGTTCAATTAAAAGATGCAACGCGAAGTTATGCGTTTACTTTCTACATTAGCTAGGTATAAGGGGAGGGTTGAGAGCTCATAAACATGTTTAACCCCGCCGCATTTTTGTGCCTGTCCCAAGTCAGGAGCCTCTGGCCTTTGTTAGTCTTGTATTATTTTTAACTTTAGTTTCTTGTTTATAATTTAGAGTTTAGTATGGCGTTCAATATCACTGAAGTAGTATATATATTTATCAGCGTTTTGCATTTGCGCCGATTTTATGTTTTATTTGCGCCGATTTTTTTACAGGTAAATTACAGGTGAATATATAGAAGAAGAGGTGGAATGAGTGCAAATGAGTTTCATATGTCATTAAAGGCCTCTCCCGTTAGACAGTTGTACAAATGTTATGAATTATCAATCCTAACATCTATATAACTGTTTTGAACTCTGAAAAGTATTGCAAAAAGGTTCAATTCCATGTGATGAATGATGAATTTAATAATGATAGAGCATTGCTCTGATTTAACTTCTGTTGGTGTAATGTATCACACAAGTTCCTAGTAGTTTTCTGCAGTAAACAATTAATTGGCTTAATATTTCTCTATTTTGAAAATTTATCAATCCCAACTCTATTGATTACAGCCTGTTTTAAAGGGGCATAAAAAGTCCTTCGGACCTCACCCAGGGATGGACATCTAGTTTGAAAATGTTGAATGTTTTCTTCCTCAAGTTTGCATAGCAGACAATTTGGGTCTGTACTTCCTATATTAAATATATCTTCAGTTACTTGTAAAAGGTAGGTCTAAATAGTGTATTCCAGCTTTTGTTATGTCTTTCTTTGTATTCCCTGGAATTTACATGTAAGTATTAACCTACCTGTAACTTACATGTAAATTTAATAAGAAGAAAATATAAAATCGGCGCAAATGAAAGAATGCAAATTTTCAAAATCGGCGCAAATGTCATACACCCATATTTATTTAGGGGCCAGCTGAAGAATGCCTCCGGGTGCAGAAATTTCTTGCTGCATTGAAGACCTATTGGTGACCTTCTGCTGTTTTCAGTTATATTGTCGGGTTGTTGTCTCTTTGACATATTCTCATTTCCATTCTCAATTTTAATATCAACGTACTTACTTATATTGTGTTGCCATTTCTTTTAATACGTCATAATACTTTCCATCGGACAGATCAGATTCAATGATATCGTGGACTTGATCGATACAATCGTCTGTAAGAAACTTATTGGCAGTAGCTCCTGCTTCTGTGTATACCTACAAAAGACAAGTTGGAGAAAATGATACTGTAACAGCATTGCGTATTTTAGAAAATTGCATAATATATGAAAGGGGAGGTAAATCCTTTATTTAATGTTTATAATCTCGATTTTGAAGAAAATATAATGTATTCAATACGTTTATTGTTCCTCTTCTTTCTTCTTTTTTTTTTTCGCTTGAAACTAAAATTCATTGAATCATAAATAGCATGTTTGATTTATTTGTCAGATTTATTTGAACGAAACACGTTTTACTCAATGGCTTTGTTTTTCAATTCACAGTTAGTTATGGAGTGATCGTATGTTTGAAAAGAATTCAGCTCAAGAAGGTGCTAGGTGCCGTCTTAAACTTGCAGTTAGGTGAGAAAGTTTTTCTATGTGCTCCATTTAGATGAGATAGTCTTTTTTTGTTTGATCCGTGCTGATTTTGAGATTAAGTTGGTACAACAATAAAAGCATTGTTCTTTTGCTTCTTTGTGGTTTTGCTGTGCAGATACTGATTTTGTATAATGAATAGATTCCAGAGATCCTTTTTTTATATTTTTAATAGTGATAACTGGCACCCATTATGATCGATTATTTCAACAGCATTAAACAAGTCTGGGATCAAGTGAGGTACTCGCGCGTATGTTTATTGTATTATGTTGCTGAGCAAAAGAAATTTATTAAGTTGATGCGGCAAATTTGTAAATGATACCGCGATCTTACAGTTATTTCCTCTCTAAAATGTATGAAATATTTGTCACTGGACGCTTAATACTCGATGATTTATTCATCAAACGAATTATATGTTATCTTATATTACCTTTATCGGGTGGAATACGAAGCTCGTGACGGGATACATTTCACTGAAGAGGGTTACCGTGCCTTCTTAGTAGCTTTGAGGAAGTCGGTCAGTTGGTTTATTAACAAATTTAGCAAATGAACTTAAAATATTTTCTTAATGACTCCACGTGAAATTTATTTTGTTTAAGAAGAAGAAATTTTTTTTAACATCGAATGACTAAAATAATCCAAAAGTTCTTACATATTTTTAATTTTCAATTATAATTTGCCAGAAAAAAAGCTTTTTTTAACAGGAAAACTCCAATCAACTTTAAATACTTTTTTTTTTAATAATTTTAAATAACTCATTTTAAATAATCAAAAATTATTGGTGAAACATTATTACCCTTTCACAGAAAACTAACATAGGATGTACATATTGTATATAGTTGTAAATATTTATTTGTGTTCTTTTATTTATTATTATAATTATTGGTGTTGGTAATGCAGCCTTGGTAAACCAAACCCGACAGTCACAAGCCTGTTTAATGCAGAGTGTCCATACCGTAATATAATTTCATTATCTCTTAATGATTAATTATGTAATGGGCACGTGTCAGTAAACAACAACCGAATTAACAATATAACAGAAGTGTGAGGTAATGATTATTTTGTTTATTGGAACATATTAACTCATTATCATTATTAAATTATATAATTGGTACTGAACATTTCACTATTAAAACTTATTCAATGTATGAAAATAAAGGAAAGTAGCAATAAAAAAAACGTAAATACTAATTTTAGAAAAATATTAATTGAGTTTCCTATTATTACTTTTATTTCTGATTTTTTAGTAACTTAAATTAAGTAAATTTAATATATTTTAAATGAAATAAGAAATAAATGAAATATAATAAACTTAGTGAAAGATTGTCTTCTTTGAAATTAGATATTGTATTTTATTCTTCTTGTACCATGTTTTGTTCTCTATTAATAATATAAAAACTCAATTTCACATTTATATACCTTATAATAAATGGTATGTCTGAAATATACTTTAAACAATACTTACCTTTCTAGGGTCTTGGTCATACTTGTTGTCTGTAAAGCAGCAGTCCTTACACAGGAACTTTAGAGACACATCTGACCAGGCCAATAACAATGCATCATCCATTGGGACACAAGCACTGTGAACCCAACGATCACAACAACTGCATTGAATGGTGCAATCAACACATTCTTCATCACATTGAACACACGGATATAAAGCCATTTTGAAAATGGAAGACAGCACAAATGGCTTCATGGTTTTTGTCAGAAAGCTCAACTTGGTGATAGTGATCCGGCGGCGGCGGCGTTCGCTAACTTCTTAAAAGCTTTATATTTTAGAAGGTAAAAGACCTAGATGCTTCATACTTTGTATATAGATGCCTCATCTTACGAACTTTCCGTCAGTCACATGTCCAATGTCCTTGACCTCATTTTAATGGTTCAGTGACTACTTGAAAAAAAAGTTAATATTTTTTGTAATGTTAAATTCTCTCTTATTATAAGTAATTGGATAACTATATTTGGTATGTGCGTACCTTACAAGGTCCTCATGCCCGTCAGACAGTTTTCACTTGACCTTGACCTCATTTCATGGATCAGTGAACAAGGTTAAGTTTTGGTGGTCAAGTCCATATCTCAGATACTATAAGCAATAGGTCTAGTATATTCGGTGTATGGAAGGATTTTAAGGTGTACATGTCCAACTGGCAGGTGTCATCTGACCTTGACCTCATGTTCATGGTTCAGTGGTTATAGTTAAGTTTTTATGTTTTGGTCTGTTTTTCTTATACTTTATGCAATAGGTCTACTATATTTGGTGTATGGAAATATTTTATGATCTATATGTCTGTTACGCAGGTTTTATTTGACCTTGACCTCATTTTCACGGTCCATTGCTTAGTGTTAAGTGTTTGTGTTTTGGTCTGTTTTTCTTAATTTATAAGCAATAAGTCAACTATATTTGTTGTATTAAACAATTGTTAGCTGTACATGCCTGCCTGGCATGGTTCATCTGACCTTGACCTCATTTTCATGGTTCATTGATCCATGTTTGGTTTTCTTGGTTAATGTTGAGTTTATGTGACAGTTGTAATAATACTTTATATTTAGGTCTATCAACATAATATCAATGATTAGTAAAGAAGGCGAGACATTTCAGCGTGTGCACTCTTGTTTATACAAAATTATAGTTACTTGTAGAAACATTTATATTTGCTATTTGCCAATGAAAATCTTTAATTTAGTTTTCAGAAAATCTTATTAGAACAAACATACGAATCATCCATTCAGAAGCTTTTTTTTTATTAAAACAATCAAGTATAATAATTTTTTGATTAAATTTGAATTGAATATGTGAAAATTCTTAATTACATTTTATTTAATGTTGAGTAAATTGTTATGAAAAGTAATTAGTGGTTGGAGTAATTGCATTGCTTTGATGTACTGGTTAAATTTTCATATCCTTTCTGAAAAACAATTATTAGACAATTTTCTGTATATACAGTAAATTATTTAATATTATATTTTCATAGCGTTTTCTTTTGAAGGCATATGCAATCTTTCTTTTATTCATTCTATACGATTTCCTTGGTCGCAATCTTGGAAGTACACACCGATATCCATAAATTTATAATGATCAATATTAACTTACCTGCAACTTGTAAAAATTTTTAGGTTATAAAATACACTTCTATTATAATTTTATTCAATAATATAAAAATTATGTTTAAAAGTCACTCAAATGTGTCAATATTGATATTTGAAGTGTTATTCGGTCATTACATGTGTTATTCGGATAATAACAATGTTTTTCGGTCATTCGAGGTACCGTGACCATTTCTTTATACATTTTGTAGTTTGCTTATTTGTTGTTCAATATATACGAATATGTTATCGGTATGTTCCTTATGTCGTAACAACAGTCCTATTCTCTTTTTACGAATGTGACCTAAACAAAATTAGACTGTTTACCCCAATATGTGACAATTTTACTTATCAGTATTGTGTCTATTTGTTTTGTTTACACATCGTTTTCAATATAATCGAATTTAATGCAACTGTCATACAAGTCAGAGGTTTAGCTAGCTTTAAAACCAGGTTCAATCCACTATTGTCTACATTGGAAAATGTATGTACAAAGTAAGAAATATGACAGTTGTTGTTTATCCATATGATGTGTTTTATCTTTTTATTTTGCCATGTTATTAGTGACTTCTCATTTCCAATTTTCCTCGAAGTTCAGTATTTTTGTGATTTAATTTTTATTGACACTTTTTTTGTATAGCATGTTCTCAAGAGTATATGCAACGAAGAAAATGTTGAAATTTTCCAACTCAAATCCGAAATGAAAATTTCCTTCACAGTGACTGACATTTGTTAGTCATTTCATTTCAAATGCATGACCTTGTGTACTGATTGAGTAAATTTGGTTCATTGTAATTATAGCAAACACTTATTTGCATATAAATATTTGCTGCAGGTCTGTGGCAAACACAGATTTGGATATTAATGTTTACTGCTGGCCTGCATCAAACACTCATTTATGGCAAATTGAGTGTTTCAGAAATGAATGTTGGGTGCGCTAGTGCAACCCTATCTCATATTAGAGCTTTCTTACAAATGTCGAAAGGTAGTATGCTTGACGAATCATACGTAAGACTCGTTTTAGGGATCTTTTATTTTGAAATATTAAAATAATATTCGTGGAACTTTGGACAATTATCGTGCCTGCAACGACACTTATTAAAGATATATTTAGGATTTCGGGACGTACGATAGGTAAGTATATGATTATTGATACCTTGTCCTGGGTTAGGAACCCCCCTTTTTAAAATGGCTGGATCCGCCCCTGCCAGGTTGGAGGAGATAACACTACAAAATATTCTAAATATAGAGTAGTCAGAGGAATAAATGCCCCTAGAAGTCTAAAACCCACACTCTTCAATATTACAATGTTGCACTGTTTAACCTAAGAAAATGTGAAAGCAAATACATTGTCTTCTTCCCTAACAGAAACACAAATACTTCCTTGATTAAAAATTTGCAACGCTCAAAATAATAAAATGAAATTGAAGAAAAAAAGGTGATCTTCATACTATGCCATATACTGGTGCTTGTTTCATAACTTTTGAATCATCGCCTCTCCCCTGGTAATATTCATTGCCCCTCCCCCCTCTTAATGTGTATACATGATACACCGGAGCATTGGAACTGTTATTTTAGCGTATAACTGCGTTTTGTCTATAGTCCTGAACATTCATGAAATATTAGCCACTGGACGATAAGTGACAACAGCGCGTGTATCTTCCAAACATGTGTACTGTTAAATCGTCATTATAAAATCCACAATATATGGTGCAAAATTGTAGATTTATATATTTTCTTGAAATATACAAAGTCTTTTTTTCTAGATTTATTCAACATTACTTTTTAAAAACATTGTAGCATCATTTTTTTTTAGAAAATCCCGATATTCCACTTTGACAATATGCTGAAAGTGTACTGTAACAAATAAAAAATAAATGTGAATCTTGTCGTTAAATTTAGACCAACGTTCTTCAATAATGTCATTTAAATGTTAATCGTTATCGAAACTCGTGCTTAAAAAATTCCCGCGGAAATGTGTGTACTCGTGGTTTACGTAAGTAACGTATCGGACGTAAGTGTATTTGACACTATTTTTTTCTCTGTTTGATTATAATAAAATCGTGCATTATTTGTGATATTATTTCGTTTTTTTTTTAAATAAACTTGATTTAGAAAAGAATGATGTTTTACTAAAACAAAGACTCTTTTAACTGTTATTGTACAAATGAAATACGTGCTCCCTTTACGTTCGTTCGTACCTTTCGTCAATTTGTAAGAAAGCTCTATTAGGGACGAGTTGGGTGCTCCAAAACACTGTCACATTCGGTATGTAAATGTCCAGGTCAGTGACCTGTAGTTCAGTAGTTTGTCTTCGTTTTATGTCCAAAATATATCATTTGTTTATTGGGTATTTGTTTTACACAATTCATACCGTTGGTTGTCAAGTTTGAATTTTTTTACAATAAATTTGACATAATTTATAACTGATTATACGGCATTGGTTTTACTCATTGTTAAAGGCCGTATGATGACTTATCTAAAGTTTATTTCCATCTCATTCATTTGTTCCCATGTGGATAGTTGTTTGTTTTGCAAGCACACCTGTACGTCTTTGTAACGGTAAACTATTGATTGAACGTGTATTGTTACACCACTGGCACTGGAAAATTGCTCGCTTGATAGCAAGTCGTACGATATGAATTATGCTCACTGTTGAAGAAGATCGTATAGAGAGTAGCTTAATTGATTAAGTTACCTGAAGTGTTTGACCTAGGTTTTTAATAAAGATTTGTCTCATTGGAATGCAAATAATAGTCTACCTATTTTATATCCAGAGTTAACAAAATCTTAGTATAAAGAATAAGCAGTCATATATATGTACTGATCAATCTGGTACAGAAATAAAAAAAAATCTTTTCTTTCTCATCATTAATAAATATTTATTAAATTAAATAGCAGCAATTGTCTTTTATTCCTTCATTATTGTCTTTGTCAATATTACAAATGACTTCGCCAGTGACTCCGTCGAATGAATGGTTGCTATGGTACAAAGGTCGACTAGTACGAACTACTTTTTTGTCAATTTCTTCATCATCCGATTGTTTTTCATACCGCCCTTGTTTCCGGTTAAGAATTAATGCGCACACAGAAAATGTCAGGACGATCGTTCCAAACACAGCACCAACTGTAAAAGCTACTATTGTCATTGTCTTCTTTTTAGAAATATAATCACAGTTTCCTTCTGATAATATTATTCTAAAAAACAAGAATACACGATATTTATATCAAATAATACAATTCAGTACGCTTTTTTTTTTATTAAGTTTTGAATGTATTAATAAGTTAACTGTACCTAATCAGATTGTATTGTCGGAAGCCAAGGCCAGAGGAAACTTTTATGTTAAACACCAAAATAAGCACGTACGTATATATATATATATATATACATGTATAGTACTAGTATATTCGTATATTTCACGAATGAAAGTCAGACTGCTATTTTTATGATGACAAGATGAGAATATGGTTAATGTATCCCCTTTTTATCAAAAGTACAATTATAGTAGTAATCTATTATAATATATTAGTACAACACATATCAAGCTGGGGATTCGTAGGCTTCAATTATAGTTTCCCCCTTATTCGGATACTACACACAAATAACCTTCCATCGAAACCTCCATATGTCGATATGTCTTTTCGTTAATTTCGATTATCGGGGTTTCAACTTCGTAAGTATATCGTCACTTGTCTCACGTTTTTGGAAAAGATGAGGTCAAAATTTGCAACATAAATTATGCACGAAACAGTCATTCAAAAGGGACACAACTCATCTTGTTCAATTAAAAGATGCAACGCGAAGTTATGCGTTTACTTTCTACATTAGCTAGGTATAAGGGGAGGGTTGAGAGCTCATAAACATGTTTAACCCCGCCGCATTTTTGTGCCTGTCCCAAGTCAGGAGCCTCTGGCCTTTGTTAGTCTTGTATTATTTTTAACTTTAGTTTCTTGTTTATAATTTAGAGTTTAGTATGGCGTTCAATATCACTGAAGTAGTATATATATTTATCAGCGTTTTGCATTTGCGCCGATTTTATGTTTTATTTGCGCCGATTTTTTTACAGGTAAATTACAGGTGAATATATAGAAGAAGAGGTGGAATGAGTGCAAATGAGTTTCATATGTCATTAAAGGCCTCTCCCGTTAGACAGTTGTACAAATGTTATGAATTATCAATCCTAACATCTATATAACTGTTTTGAACTCTGAAAAGTATTGCAAAAAGGTTCAATTCCATGTGATGAATGATGAATTTAATAATGATAGAGCATTGCTCTGATTTAACTTCTGTTGGTGTAATGTATCACACAAGTTCCTAGTAGTTTTCTGCAGTAAACAATTAATTGGCTTAATATTTCTCTATTTTGAAAATTTATCAATCCCAACTCTATTGATTACAGCCTGTTTTAAAGGGGCATAAAAAGTCCTTCGGACCTCACCCAGGGATGGACATCTAGTTTGAAAATGTTGAATGTTTTCTTCCTCAAGTTTGCATAGCAGACAATTTGGGTCTGTACTTCCTATATTAAATATATCTTCAGTTACTTGTAAAAGGTAGGTCTAAATAGTGTATTCCAGCTTTTGTTATGTCTTTCTTTGTATTCCCTGGAATTTACATGTAAGTATTAACCTACCTGTAACTTACATGTAAATTTAATAAGAAGAAAATATAAAATCGGCGCAAATGAAAGAATGCAAATTTTCAAAATCGGCGCAAATGTCATACACCCATATTTATTTAGGGGCCAGCTGAAGAATGCCTCCGGGTGCAGAAATTTCTTGCTGCATTGAAGACCTATTGGTGACCTTCTGCTGTTTTCAGTTATATTGTCGGGTTGTTGTCTCTTTGACATATTCTCATTTCCATTCTCAATTTTAATATCAACGTACTTACTTATATTGTGTTGCCATTTCTTTTAATACGTCATAATACTTTCCATCGGACAGATCAGATTCAATGATATCGTGGACTTGATCGATACAATCGTCTGTAAGAAACTTATTGGCAGTAGCTCCTGCTTCTGTGTATACCTACAAAAGATAAGTTGGAGAAAATGATACTGTAACAGCATTGTGTATTTTAGAAAATTGCATAATATATGAAAGGGGAGGTAAATCCTTTATTTAATGTTTATAATCTCGATTTTGAAGAAAATATAATGTATTCAATACGTTTATTGTTCCTCTTCTTTCTTCTTTTTTTTTTTCGCTTGAAACTAAAATTCATTGAATCATAAATAGCATGTTTGATTTATTTGTCAGATTTATTTGAACGAAACACGTTTTACTCAATGGCTTTGTTTTTCAATTCACAGTTAGTTGTGGAGTGATCGTATGTTTGAAAAGAATTCAGCTCAAGAAGGTGCTAGGTGCCGTCTTAAACTTGCAGTTAGGTGAGAAAGTTTTTCTATGTGCTCCATTTAGATGAGATAGTCTTTTTTTGTTTGATCCGTGCTGATTTTGAGATTAAGTTGGTACAACAATAAAAGCATTGTTCTTTTGCTTCTTTGTGGTTTTGCTGTGCAGATACTGATTTTGTATAATGAATAGATTCCAGAGATCCTTTTTTTATATTTTTAATAGTGATAACTGGCACCCATTATGATCGATTATTTCAACAGCATTAAACAAGTCTGGGATCAAGTGAGGTACTCGCGCGTATGTTTATTGTATTATGTTGCTGAGCAAAAGAAATTTATTAAGTTGATGCGGCAAATTTGTAAATGATACCGCGATCTTACAGTTATTTCCTCTCTAAAATGTATGAAATATTTGTCACTGGACGCTTAATACTCGATGATTTATTCATCAAACGAATTATATGTTATCTTATATTACCTTTATCGGGTGGAATACGAAGCTCGTGACGGGATACATTTCACTGAAGAGGGTTACCGTGCCTTCTTAGTAGCTTTGAGGAAGTCGGTCAGTTGGTTTATTAACAAAGTTAGCAAATGAACTGAAATATTTTCTTAATGACTCCACGTGAAATTTATTTTGTTTAAGAAGAAGAAATTTTTTTTAACATCGAATGACTAAAATAATCCAAAAGTTCTTACATATTTTTAATTTTCAATTATAATTTGCCAGAAAAAAAGCTTTTTTTAACAGGAAAACTCCAATCAACTTTAAATACTTTTTTTTTTAATAATTTTAAATAACTCATTTTAAATAATCAAAAATTATTGGTGAAACATTATTACCCTTTCACAGAAAACTAACATAGGATGTACATATTGTATATAGTTGTAAATATTTATTTGTGTTCTTTTATTTATTATTATAATTATTGGTGTTGGTAATGCAGCCTTGGTAAACCAAACCCGACAGTCACAAGCCTGTTTAATGCAGAGTGTCCATACCGTAATATAATTTCATTATCTCTTAATGATTAATTATGTAATGGGCACGTGTCAGTAAACAACAACCGAATTAACAATATAACAGAAGTGTGAGGTAATGATTATTTTGTTTATTGGAACATATTAACTCATTATCATTATTAAATTATATAATTGGTACTGAACATTTCACTATTAAAACTTATTCAATGTATGAAAATAAAGGAAAGTAGCAATAAAAAAAACGTAAATACTAATTTTAGAAAAATATTAATTGAGTTTCCTATTATTACTTTTTATTTCTGATTTTTTAGTAACTTAAATTAAGTAAATTTAATACATTTTAAATGAAATAAGAAATAAATGAATATAATAAACTTAGTGAAAGATTGTCTTCTTTGAAATTAGATATTGTATTTTATTCTTCTTGTACCATGTTTTGTTCTCTATTAATAATATAAAAACTCAATTTCACATTTATACCTTATAATAAATGGTATGTCTGAAATATACTTTAAACAATACTTACCTTCTAGGGTCTTGGTCATACTTGTTGTCTGTAAAGCAGCAGTCCTTACACAGGAACTTTAGAGACACATCTGACCAGGCCAATAACAATGCATCATCCATTGGGACACAAGCACTGTGAACCCAACGATCACAACAACTGCATTGAATGGTGCAATCAACACATTCTTCATCACATTGAACACACGGATATAAAGCCATTTTGAAAATGGAAGACAGCACAAATGGCTTCATGGTTTTTGTCAGAAAGCTCAACTTGGTGATAGTGATCCGGCGGCGGCGGCGTTCGCTAACTTCTTAAAAGCTTTATATTTTAGAAGGTAAAAGACCTAGATGCTTCATACTTTGTATATAGATGCCTCATCTTACGAACTTTCCGTCAGTCACATGTCCAATGTCCTTGACCTCATTTTAATGGTTCAGTGACTACTTGAAAAAAAAGTTAATATTTTTTGTAATGTTAAATTCTCTCTTATTATAAGTAATTGGATAACTATATTTGGTATGTGCGTACCTTACAAGGTCCTCATGCCCGTCAGACAGTTTTCACTTGACCTTGACCTCATTTCATGGATCAGTGAACAAGGTTAAGTTTTGGTGGTCAAGTCCATATCTCAGATACTATAAGCAATAGGTCTAGTATATTCGGTGTATGGAAGGATTTTAAGGTGTACATGTCCAACTGGCAGGTGTCATCTGACCTTGACCTCATGTTCATGGTTCAGTGGTTATAGTTAAGTTTTTATGTTTTGGTCTGTTTTTCTTATACTTTATGCAATAGGTCTACTATATTTGGTGTATGGAAATATTTTATGATCTATATGTCTGTTACGCAGGTTTTATTTGACCTTGACCTCATTTTCACGGTCCATTGCTTAGTGTTAAGTGTTTGTGTTTTGGTCTGTTTTTCTTAATTTATAAGCAATAAGTCAACTATATTTGTTGTATTAAACAATTGTTAGCTGTACATGCCTGCCTGGCATGGTTCATCTGACCTTGACCTCATTTTCATGGTTCATTGATCCATGTTTGGTTTTCTTGGTTAATGTTGAGTTTATGTGACAGTTGTAATAATACTTTATATTTAGGTCTATCAACATAATATCAATGATTAGTAAAGAAGGCGAGACATTTCAGCGTGTGCACTCTTGTTTATACAAAATTATAGTTACTTGTAGAAACATTTATATTTGCTATTTGCCAATGAAAATCTTTAATTTAGTTTTCAGAAAATCTTATTAGAACAAACATACGAATCATCCATTCAGAAGCTTTTTTTTTATTAAAACAATCAAGTATAATAATTTTTTGATTAAATTTGAATTGAATATGTGAAAATTCTTAATTACATTTTATTTAATGTTGAGTAAATTGTTATGAAAAGTAATTAGTGGTTGGAGTAATTGCATTGCTTTGATGTACTGGTTAAATTTTCATATCCTTTCTGAAAAACAATTATTAGACAATTTTCTGTATATACAGTAAATTATTTAATATTATATTTTCATAGCGTTTTCTTTTGAAGGCATATGCAATCTTTCTTTTATTCATTCTATACGATTTCCTTGGTCGCAATCTTGGAAGTACACACGATATCCATAAATTTATAATGATCAATATTAACTTACCTGCAACTTGTAAAAATTTTTAGGTTATAAAATACACTTCTATTATAATTTTATTCAATAATATAAAAATTATGTTTAAAAGTCACTCAAATGTGTCAATATTGATATTTGAAGTGTTATTCGGTCATTACATGTGTTATTCGGATAATAACAATGTTTTTCGGTCATTCGAGGTACCGTGACCATTTCTTTATACATTTTGTAGTTTGCTTATTTGTTGTTCAATATATACGAATATGTTATCGGTATGTTCCTTATGTCGTAACAACAGTCCTATTCTCTTTTTACGAATGTGACCTAAACAAAATTAGACTGTTTACCCCAATATGTGACAATTTTACTTATCAGTATTGTGTCTATTTGTTTTGTTTACACATCGTTTTCAATATAATCGAATTTAATGCAACTGTCATACAAGTCAGAGGTTTAGCTAGCTTTAAAACCAGGTTCAATCCACTATTGTCTACATTGGAAAATGTATGTACAAAGTAAGAAATATGACAGTTGTTGTTTATCCATATGATGTGTTTTATCTTTTTATTTTGCCATGTTATTAGTGACTTCTCATTTCCAATTTTCCTCGAAGTTCAGTATTTTTGTGATTTAATTTTTATTGACACTTTTTTTGTATAGCATGTTCTCAAGAGTATATGCAACGAAAAAAATGTTGAAATTTTCCAACTCAAATCCGAAATGAAAATTTCCTTCACAGTGACTGACATTTGTTAGTCATTTCATTTCAAATGCATGACCTTGTGTACTAATTGAGTAAATTTGGTTCATTGTAATTATAGCAAACACTTATTTGCATATAAATATTTGCTGCAGGTCTGTGGCAAACACAGATTTGGATATTAATGTTTACTGCTGGCCTGCATCAAACACTCATTTATGGCAAATTGAGTGTTTCAGAAATGAATGTTGGGTGCGCTAGTGCAACCCTATCTCATATTAGAGCTTTCTTACAAATGTCGAAAGGTAGTATGCTTGACGAATCATACGTAAGACTCGTTTTAGGGATCTTTTATTTTGAAATATTAAAATAATATTCGTGGAACTTTGGACAATTATCGTGCCTGCAACGACACTTATTAAAGATATATTTAGGATTTCGGGACGTACGATAGGTAAGTATATGATTATTGATACCTTGTCCTGGGTTAGGAACCCCCCTTTTTAAAATGGCTGGATCCGCCCCTGCCAGGTTGGAGGAGATAACACTACAAAATATTCTAAATATAGAGTAGTCAGACGAAAAAAATGCCCCTAGAAGTCTAAAACCCACACTCTTCAATATTACAATGTTGCACTGTTTAACCTAAGAAAATGTGAAAGCAAATACATTGTCTTCTTCCCTAACAGAAACACAAATACTTCCTTGATTAAAAATTTGCAACGCTCAAAATAATAAAATGAAATTGAAGAAAAAAAGGTGATCTTCATACTATGCCATATACTGGTGCTTGTTTCATAACTTTTGAATCATCGCCTCTCCCCTGGTAATATTCATTGCCCCTCCCCCTCTTAATGTGTATACATGATACACCGGAGCATTGGAACTGTTATTTTAGCGTATAACTGCGTTTTGTCTATAGTCCTGAACATTCATGAAATATTAGCCACTGGACGATAAGTGACAACAGCGCGTGTATCTTCCAAACATGTGTACTGTTAAATCGTCATTATAAAATCCACAATATATGGTGCAAAATTGTAGATTTATATATTTTCTTGAACTATACAAAGTCTTTTTTTCTAGATTTATTCAACATTACTTTTTAAAAACATTGTAGCATCATTTTTTTTAGAAAATCCCGATATTCCACTTTGACAATATGCTGAAAGTGTACTGTAACAAATAAAAAATAAATGTGAATCTTGTCGTTAAATTTAGACCAACGTTCTTCAATAATGTCATTTAAATGTTAATCGTTATCGAAACTCGTGCTTAAAAAATTCCCGCGGAAATGTGTGTACTCGTGGTTTACGTAAGTAACGTATCGGACGTAAGTGTATTTGACACTATTTTTTTCTCTGTTTGATTATAATAAAATCGTGCATTATTTGTGATATTATTTCGTTTTTTTTTAAAAATAAACTTGATTTAGAAAAGAATGATGTTTTACTAAAACAAAGACTCTTTTAACTGTTATTGTACAAATGAAATACGTGCTCCCTTTACGTTCGTTCGTACCTTTCGTCAATTTGTAAGAAAGCTCTATTAGGGACGAGTTGGGTGCTCCAAAACACTGTCACATTCGGTATGTAAATGTCCAGGTCAGTGACCTGTAGTTCAGTAGTTTGTCTTCGTTTTATGTCCAAAATATATCATTTGTTTATTGGGTATTTGTTTTACACAATTCATACCGTTGGTTGTCAAGTTTGAATTTTTTTACAATAAATTTGACATAATTTATAACTGATTATACGGCATTGGTTTTACTCATTGTTAAAGGCCGTATGATGACTTATCTAAAGTTTATTTCCATCTCATTCATTTGTTCCCATGTGGATAGTTGTTTGTTTTGCAAGCACACCTGTACGTCTTTGTAACGGTATACTATTGATTGAACGTGTATTGTTACACCACTGGCACTGGAAAATTGCTCGCTTGATAGCAAGTCGTACGATATGAATTATGCTCACTGTTGAAGAAGATCGTATAGAGAGTAGCTTAATTGATTAAGTTACCTGAAGTGTTTGACCTAGGTTTTTAATAAAGATTTGTCTCATTGGAATGCAAATAATAGTCTACCTATTTTATATCCAGAGTTAACAAAATCTTAGTATAAAGAATAAGCAGTCATATATATGTACTGATCAATCTGGAACAGAAATAAAAAAAATCTTTTCTTTCTCATCATTAATAAATATTTATTAAATTAAATATCAGCAATTGTCTTTTATTCCTTCATTATTGTCTTTGTCAATATTACAAATGACTTCGCCAGTGACTCCGTCGAATGAATGGTTGCTATGGTACACAGGTCGACTAGTATGAACTACTTTTTTGTCAATTTCTTCATCATTCGACTGTTTTTGATAGCGCCCTTGTTTCCGGTTAAGAATTAATGCGCATACAGAAAATGTCAGGACAATCGTGCCAAAGACAGCACCAACTGTAAAAGCTACTATTGTCATAGTTCTCTTTTCAGAAATGTATTCACAGTTTCCTTCTGATAATATTATTCTAAATAACAAAAAATACATAATATTTGTTTCAAATAATACAATGACATTTATATTTTAAAATTAGTTTATTCAAACATATTTTATTTGCTGAATTAACATGATTAAAGCAAAATGGATTAGACACAAGTAAATCATACTTATGAAGTCTTTTCAATAATACAATATACAATTGCAATAATGGTATAATATAATACTAGCTTTCATAGGTAAAATGAGGAGAGAGAGAGAAAAAGAGAAAAAGAAAGTTTGAAAAGTCATATAATTCTGTGACGATGACGATAATGTTCCGTGCCAGTAACAATAATGCTCTATCAAGGCATAAGAAATCTGTTAGACCTTTTTATGAAAATTTTGAACATGTTTGAAAATTTCAATATTTTGTAATGATATTTATATCAAATAATACAATTCAGTAGGCTTTTTTTTAATAAGTATTGAATGTATTAAATACGTTAACTGTACCTACATGTAATAGGATGTTATTGTCGGAAGCCAAGGCCAGAGGAAACATTTATGTTAAAATCCAAAATTAACATGTTTAGTATATTCGTTTATTTCACGAATGAAAGTGAGACTGCTTTTATGATGACAAGATGAGGTATTATTAATGTATCCCCTTTTTATCAAAATTACAATTAGTAGTAACTGTTATCTATTATAATATATAAGTACAACAAATATCAAGCGAGGGGTTCGTAGCCTTCAATAATAGTTTTCCCCTCATACGGATTCTACACACAAATAACCTTCCATCGATACCTCCATACATTGTATGTAGATATGTTTTTTCGCTAATTTTGATTATCGGGGGTTTCACATTCGTAACTTGAAGGATATCGTACTTGTCTCACGTTTTGGTAAAAAGGAGGTCAAAAGAGGTAGGGCCAATTTGTCGGGATTTTTTTCACAGAAGGGCCAATTTAAAAAAAAGTGCCGACAGAATAAAATGTACTACAAAAACAAAAAATAAAAATGCTTAATATCTCGATTTACATATATTATGATATGTGTGATCAATAATTAAATGAACCCTCAAAAAGTATGAAAGTCCAATATGCAGAATTTCGGGTGCTTTTATATGGCAAAAACAGGGAATCCCCGCAGAAGGACATTTTAAACCACCAAAAAGTTATGTTTTTTATGACTGTTGTAATTCATACTACTTTTTCCCTCAAAAATGAAATTGGTTTGGTGTGTCCTTATCACATAAAAAAACTTTTTAAAGAAAAAAATGTAACATCGATAAATTCTACCGATATAGCTCCTTAATAAGAAATCTTTGGATAAGTATTGCCGTGGCTCCATCAATAGAGCACTGATCTCTTACTAATAAATAACGGTTTTCAAGAAAGGATTCGAATCTCGCTCAGAAAAATTGCATTTTTTGTGTTGTTATATTTGATTTTGATGTTTCTATCATATTTTTTGGATGTTTGCTTTATTCATAGAGTCATTCTGGTTTATTTTGACTATATAGTTGACTAGTATATCATTTTACATGACTTTTGTAAAAAAAATAATGTATCACTTATTGTGTGCATTTCTATGACTGTCCATACTCTTGACATACTTTGTATTCATGTGTTTACATTTATTACATATATTCAAGGAACAACTGCCGTCAAACTGATGTAGGTACCTGTACATAACCAATAACACGAGAATTGATTCTATAGCAACGAATCCCAAATGTTGCGGGTGTAATATACACATAACATAAAATAAGACCATTGTATACAAGTTTCAAAACAACACAAACAGTTTTTTTTTTCGAAACCAATTTTGAACATGGTATTATATGTAACAAATGCAGTCAACAGCAATTTTGTCACCCATTCACGAACTGTGTAGATACTAGTACTGACATTTTACCACCGTCCCTACACCGGTACCTAAGTCATCAGAAAATAAAACAACACAACAGAACATATCAACTACACTACAAATCGTGATTGTAGGTGAAACATCAAGAAGCTGTTGAATCTGTATCACAAGGAAGGGCCGATTTGTTAAAATGCCAGAAAAGGCAATATAGCATGTGTTAGTAACACAGGCTGGTCTATGACCAACTGATGTAAGATGTTCTCCGGTTAAAATATAAATGTTTTTATCTTATCTTATCTTATAGACGAAAACACCTTAAAAGGCCAGGACAAATACAGATATACATATATTTAGAATGAGAAAAACACGATTTGAACTTGTTCGATATTATTTGGCTCCTTGACAAGTTACGTGGTATGGTACATTGCATAAAGGATGTTAATAATAAAATTAAATCAATATTAAATCAAAGCGCTGTAATCGCTGAAGGCAGTTTACCAAAAACCAAGGCAACTTGACGTGATTATGAAAACTGTGGCAATGTTGCTTCAACATTAAACATTCATATATAAGGCAAATAATTTATATGTTATCAAGGTTTCAAAAGCAATGCATATATCAACGTATATGTGTTATGGTGAGTCTGCAGTGGTACAAGTTCGTAATGATTGCAGTTGTTCTATTTAGTAGTTACCGTTGGTTTTAGTTGACTGCTAAAAGTACAAGTTGACTTTTTAAAATACGAACATGTAATAGTATGAATGCACTAGTTTCCCTGGAAAGAAAACTGAGTTTGTATTCTATAGTACAAAAGTTATGAGACACGAATAAGACAAATGTTCACTACTACAGGGATCAATGGTGAGGTCTGACTGACTTGCCCATAGTAAATGTAAATTATTTGTTATTTTGTCCCATACACGAATATATATAATTTAGGGTTTGGGATCTCGACGGTTTTCAAGTTCTCAAACAGGAAGGGGTAGGGTGACCCTAGGGACTCCCCCTATATTTCATTTAATTAGTTATATTGGGCCATACATGAATATATATTGTTTTGGTGTGGGGATCTCGACCGTTTCCAAGATCTCAAACAGGAGGGGTGGGTGACCACAGGGACTTCCACTATATTTCATTTGATTTGTTATGTTGTCCCATACATGAGTATATATGGTTTAGGAGTGAGGATCTTGATCGTTTCCAGGTTATCAAACAGGAGGGGATAGAGAGACCAAAAGGACGCCACCTGTATATCATATGATTTGTTTACATCCAAGTATTGTATAATATAATTGCATTATAGTCAGAAACTTCCAGCTACTTCAATTTACCCTTCAAAATTGAGAAAAAATACCCCATCAAAATTGCAGTAATATGTTTACACTTTAAACGCATCTCGTATGCATTATCGTCATTTATCTTTACTATGCATAGATGTATTTTTTCACCTACTTGGATTTTTTTTGTAGTTGATCGCCAAAAACCGGAATTAAACTTATCCGTTTCCGGAATTTGATCCGATATTGTAAAATTTTGTCTTCACGGCAGCCATTGATTGTTATTGTGTTTACAATGTTGTTTTTGTCAATCAGATACGATTTTACTCGAATTTACACATTATGTGTCGGCGATTTTCTGTATAAAGCTAGCGGTTGAACAAAATGAACATCGCTGTCATGAATAATATTGATACAAATAAGTTTTTAGATTAGATCGTTTATTAGGAGACTTTGGTGAAAAGGTTTTCAAAGTTATTTCTTATTTCATTTCAAGTGGGAGGTGACTACGTCGGGCGTAGCTAGAAACCAACTGTTCAATTCGAAATTCCGCTTGCAAAAATGGAAGGTCGCGGACCTCGGACCAGCGCTAATTTGCACCCCTGCCTCCAAATTGAAAAGATACGAAAATTTCGCGTTCTAATTTGAAATTGCCGCCAACAGCATGTACAGTTGAACTTATTATATAATAGACTACTGACGTAGTTGTGCTACGTATGGATGACAAACAATATTCCTACGACTTTTGCCATTTGGGAAATACAAACTACTTGTCTTAAGAGATTTTCGGTGATTAAATATTTCATACAATTGTTCTTTGACATATTAGCCAAAAGCACAGGTCATAATAAACTACACAAGGATTCCTAATGAGTACTACTTCCTATGTGTAACTTCAAAACTTTTGGGTGATTCGACGATCACTTAAGGTTTTTCTGGTCATATTTTTTTGTAATCCAGAATAAAAAGTATTAAAAAAGTGTTCAATTAGTTATATATAACATAGTAGCCAGCTAGATAATAACAATGGCAAGTATTTCAGCATTTATTGGGTAGAACACAAATCTAGGGTGCTCGCATAATGCAGCTCAACTGCATAAAAATCAATACACTTGGCCTTGTTTTTGTAGGAGTACCTGTTCAAGGTATGAAAATAGATGATGTGACGTATTTTCATGTACTATAATTAGCATCTATCGGGCTATTTACAACATGATTTACGTACCTATCTTATCGAACGAAAAAATATCCCGACAAACTGGCCCTACCTCTTTGCAACATAAATTATGCACGAAACAGTCATTTAAAAGGGAAACAAATCATCTTGTTCAATGAAAAGATGCAACGCGTAGTTATACGTTTACTTTTCTACAGTAGCTAGAGGTATAGGGGGAGGGTTGAGAGCTCATAAACATGTTTAACCCCGCAGCCTTTTTGTGCCTGTCCCAAGTCAGGAACCTCTGGCCTTTGCCGGTTAGTCTTGTATTATTTTTTACTTTAGTTTCTTGTGTACAATTTGGAGTTTAGTATGACGTCCATGATCACTGAACTAGTATATATATTTATTTACGGGCCAGATGAAGGACGCCTTTGGGGTGCGGGAGTTTCTCGCTGCATTGACGACCCATTGTGGATGGCCTTCGATCCGCTCTTTGGTCGAGTTGTTGTCTCTTTGAAACATTCCCCATTTCCATTTTCAATTTCATTACATATTCATACTTCCTGACAGAAATTGTATGAGAGATTAATAGGCTTCACAAATAAGTCTTTTCGTTAAGTTCAATGATCCTGGAGATCACATTCAGGATGTCGATCCTTGCTGCACGATTTGAAAAAAGATGTCAACATTTCGACAGAAATCTTACACGATACACCAACACAGAGGGAAAATAACTCTTTCTGTTCTACAAAAAGATGCAATATCAACGTGCTTACTTATATTGAGTTGTCATTTCTTTTAATGTTTCATAATACTTTCCATCGGACAGTTCAGATTCAATGATATCGTGGACTTGATCGATACAATCGTCTGTAAGAAACTTATTGGCAGTCGTTCCTGCTTCTGTGTATACCTTCAAAGAGAAGTTGGAGAATATGATATTGTAACAGCATTGTGTATTTTTGAAAATCAAATAAATAAATGAAAGGGGAAAAAAATCCTTGAAGTTCATTAATTGTGAAGTAACTGAATAAATAAATTTTAGTTTTATGATGAATTAAATGTCTTTCGATGGGTTATTAGTTTCAATATCGCTTTTGTGTCTTCTTACTTTTCTTTTCTCTTGCCAGACTGAAATTCCACTGAATTATAAATTAACTTGTTTTATTTCGTTGCCAGAATTTTTATTTAATATTCCATCATGGCTTTGTTCATCAATTCACAGTGAAGTGAGACATTTTTATGCATTTTTTTTGTTTTGTGCTGAGTTCCTTATTGTGACTTTGAGATGAAGAACAGCAATACAAGTGTTGTTCCTTTACTTTTGTGTTTTTGCTGTGCACATACTGATTGTGTGTCATGTTTGGATACCCCATACCCTTTCAATTTTATTATAGTACTGATGCATGTTAGTCTTTGTATTATTTTTTTGTTTTATTTGTATTTGTTAGTCTTGTATTATTTTAATTTTAGTTTCTTGTGTACAATTTGGAAATTAGTATGGCGTTCATTACCACTGAACTAGTATATATTTGTTTAGGGGCCAGCTGAAGGACGCCCCCGGGTGCGGGAATTTCTCGCTACATTGACGACCTGTTGGTGACCTTTTGCTGTTGTTTTGTTCTATGGTCGGGTTGTTGTCTCTTTGGCACATTCCCCATTTCCATTCTCAATTTTATGTACTGGTAACCGATAACCGGTATCCATAATGAAAGATTATTCCAATAGTGACGGTATACAGGGAGGTACTCGCACGCAAATTTTGACTGTAAAACGGTGCTAGGCATAAGTCAAATGATACATGGTGAAGCAGTTTATCTTGAAATTCGGGTTTTAATTCATTTATTAGTTTAATATACAGTAATTCAATCAAACAGTTATTTTGTCATAAAAGGGTATGAAATATTTGTCACTGGACGCTTATCAACCTATAATCCATCAATCGATATATTTGTTATTGTTTACCTTTCTGTCATCTTTTGATAGTAATATTACTATATCATTGTCACATTTCTGAAAGTTCCAGCTGTCTCTTATGAAGTGAATGAAGTCCACAGTAGAAACTTTTAGACTCCTGAAAAATCAATATAAAACAGTTTATATAAATACAAGAAGAGATGGGATATTTGTAAAATAGACAAACCCTTAACTGCTTCCCCTTCCCCAACTAGAAATACGACTAAATAACGTTCGTTACACAGATTGATAATTTACCTAAGAACATGCATGTTTCCCTATCAATAAATTATATGTACATTTTTCTTGGATTAATGAATATTTACAGGATTACATTCAGTTACATGTATATTTCAACTTTGATTGAAGAAAATGTTAGCTGTGATTTTTTTTATAAATATTTTTTTTATAATCATTTTGTCACATTTCTAAAGTCAGATGTGTTTTATATAAGCTTGTCTGTGGGGCCCCAGCTTGTCTGGCAAAACAGCCATTGGACGTCAGAGTAATCTCGGACTACGTTTTATAATGATCATGTATAAGTCTTATTACAGTAATTTTGATGCTTAGTAGGGGTCAAGTGGTCTAAGAAATCGAACCCTACTTTTATCACTAGCTTGTCGGCTCTAAAGTTGAGAGTTCGAATCCCGCACTTGGCAGGTGCGCTCAATTTTTACCATGTCAGTTTTCTTACCGGTGGTTGATTCTCTGGACACTCCGGTTTCTTTGACCAAATTGAATGAAAACTGATCACCAATAATATGACCTGGATAAATAACATGATCAATAAATAGCGTAGGAGCCGGTGCGCAAGTCCTAAATTTCTTTTTACCGCGTAACTGTTTGACCAAACACAATTATTGCCCCCCCAAAAAAGGAAAAAGGAAATTGACTTAACGTCATATTTTAGTCCTTTCATACGCCAGTTATTATGATTATAAGAAGAATGTGTTCATAGTACACGGATGCCCACCCCCCCCCCCCTTTTCGCACTATAATTTTTTTTATGTTTATGTTCAATGGACCGTGCAATTGGAATACATACCTTTATTTGGCATGAAAATTAGAAAGATCATATCATAAGGAACATGATTGTGTTCACAGCTTCAACTTCATCAAAAAAACTTTAACCTGAAACGGGGCAGACAAACGAACGGACGCACAGACTGGAAACATAAAACCCTTAGATACTATCGTAGGTGGAGCATAAAACAACGTTTAATATCCAAGTAATTTGTGTAAATTAGTGATAAAACATTACTGAAATGTCATTTCATTTATTTATTGTCTTAAAAAGATATCCGGAAAGTTACAAAATTTACTTTCTTAAGTATCGAACATACCATACATGTATAAGATGCATGTTCATATCACTATTAGAGATAGATCAAGGTCAGATATAAATGTAAATAGATATACTAGTATCATATATCGCCTGATTTTATGGTCAATACTGATAAATGCAGGATATTTATATACATTTGATGGCATTGAGTATTCGGTACTTTTCATTCATATCAGTCGTGTTTCCGTTGGCATTTAACTGACAAACGGGAGATAATCCTGTTTTAATTCGATAATCACAATCGGCTATTTAAACCTTTAAGTTGGGTGACCACGGTAACAACATGAGATACGATTCGACAGTGAGAGTTGTTTACGAGTGATCAGTACTTTTGAGTATATATAGCTCTTCATGTTTTAAAGCTTTTGTATAATTTTTAAAGCTTTCATTTTATGTTATTTATTTTTTTATTTGAGAAGCTTTTTTGAACACACCAAATGAAAAAAGTTCGCTTTAGGCCAATATGGTTTTGCATTTCTCGTAAAATGTCAAAATGGCTCAAATGGATCTTTTTGAAAAGCCTTTCCACTAAAAAAAATAATGTCTTTTTTTTAATATTCAAGCCTTCTGGATCAACACATTTTAAACATATTTTTTGTTGTCAAATTGTGATGAGTTTGTGTGCATTTTCAAACCTAAAATCTCCAGAAAACCCTAGGCCGCAAGGCCACGCTCAAAAATGTTTTGGTTTGTCCAAACCCTACCCAAAGGTTAAAACAGGGGGGAAGGTAGGTAAGTGGGCATTTAAAAAAAAAAATTAAACGAGAAATTAGTGTCATAGGTTTTACTTTTTACTCGCCATGCCTATCTGATTAAAAAACACTTTTTCAGATCAGAACAATAAAAGATTTTGAGTAGGTAGCTATTTTTGGGGTGTGTAGGGTTAAGGCAAACAACCATACTCTTTGGGGTGTGTGTAGGGTTAAGGCAAACAACCATACTCTTTGGGGGGTGTGTAGGGTTAAGGCAAACAACCATAATCTTTGGGGGTGTGTAGGGTTAAGGTAAACAACCATAATCTTTGGGGGGTATGTAGGGTTAAGGCAAACAACCATAATCTTTGGGGGGTATGTAGGGTTAAGGCAAACAACCATAATCTTTGGGGGTGTGTAGGGTTATGGCAAACAACCATAATCTTTGGAGGTGTGTAGGGTTATGGCAAACAACCATAATCTTTGGGGTGTGTGTAGGGTTATGGCAAACAACCATAATCTTTGGAGGTGTGTAGGGTTATGGCAAACAACCATAATCTTTGGGGGGTGTGTAGGGTTATGACAAACAACCATAATCTTTTTTATTGCATAACCTACGGTTCAAAATGTGTTGCTACCAGAAGACGTCTATGGTGATATGGCAATTTTAGACACATTTTTTTCTGGATCATGGCGGCCAAAGCTGACTATGCTAAACATTGTCTTTCTTTATTTTTAACATGCGCCGTAGTCAATACAGATCTACATGTACAATAATGAAATCAAACTAAATACAGATCTCGGATTTCTTTATGCTCATTTGAATAAGCGAGTTGCGATGCTCATTTGAATAAGCGAGTTGCGATGCTCATTTGAATAAGCGAGTTGCGATGCTCATTTGAATAAGCGAGTTGCGATGCTCATTTGAATAAGCGAGTTGCGATGCTCATTTGAATAAGCGAGTTGCGATGCTCATTTGAATAAGCGAGTTGCGATGCTCATTTGAATAAGCTAGATGCGATAGATCTGAATATTAATCAGATTGAATATGCCGAAATCCGTATTTAATACTTTTATTCATAAATTAAGGTTGAATGAGAACAAGTTATGGTATCAACTAATTTCCTAGACTGCTTCATTTTCAATACTCACGTCATAGAAGGCTTTAACGACGGAACAAGTGCGATTGATATATTGTATCCGTCCGTACTTGTACAATTTTGGCAGCTGCATTTTCCCGATTCAGCAACTGTTTTAACAATTGAGTCAAGCTGATCCGCTGAAATGTATTTAAAATGTTCATGTTAATATTTCATCAAATGAATCAATAAAATCACAAATGTTTTTTTCAAACCCGAGTTAAATGTTCCCTTCTGCAAAGCGTACGCGTCTTGTTCTGACTCAGAATTCGGCCAATCAAAATACTGGATTTGGTGTTTCGAGCACAAACTTTCAAATTGTTCCCAGAGGACTGTTTACTGTCGTATGACTGAGAGCACAAGTGGTCATATGCATATACCAATAACGCCAGACAGGATTTTTTAAATGAAAAGATTTAATTAAGGGTGTAGTTAGGTGAAACTTTAAAAAAAATTATCTAGAATTAAAAATTTAACGTTAAGTCAGAAGAGAATTGGTTTAGTTAAGGAACAAAAATCATCTAAAAATATTGCTAGGTTTTTGAAATCCTTTTTGAGATATTTGATTTAAAAAAATGGCGGGAAAAAGATGATTAAAACTTCTACCTTATATTTAGCATTGAAATATATAATATTGGTCTCGAATTTAGTGCGAGCATTTTCTTTTTCTTAAATTAGCTTAAAATTTGATTAAAGACCTTTTTTATATAGACTAGAACGTTGGTTTTCCCGTTTCAATGGTTTTACAGTAGTAATTTTGGGGCCCTTTATAGCTTGTTGTTCGGTGTAAGCCTAGGCTCCGTGTTGAAGGCCGTACAATGACCTATAATGGTTTAATTTTGTAAATTGTTATTTGGATGGAGAGTAGTCTCATTGGCACCCACACCACATCTTCCTATATCTACTTATTAAGAGCTATTGGAGTCTTCTATGAAAAGAAAAATGAGTGATATGGGGCCAAATATTTTACCCTGTATCGTAGGAAGACAAAACAAGGAGTCCGAACATCTGACAAAAATTCTGACAGGATTACATGTTTACATGGACTTCCTTAAGTATCACGATCCAATATATCTGGTGTCAAATCTGGAGTAACTTTGCAAAATAAGTATAAAAAATCTGCCGAACAAATACCCATCCATGGTCGTGTGAAGAATAGAATAGAATAGAATAGAATATTTTTATTTCCCAAATTACAGGGCCCATAAAGGGCATAAAATCAGATACAATTGAAGACAACTATGATGAAATATTAATATTATGTACATATTGAAGTCAAAGTTTGATTTGGAATAAACCTATACATAGATCGTAAGAAGCGTTCAATAAAAGGTACATGACAAAGAACGAAATGAATTATTCTATTTTTGATTTAAATCTTCATGGACTGGCGAGATCAAAGGTGTTGAGACATTAAAATATTTATCAATTATAGATACACAAGTAAATAAACGTTTATGTAATAAGAAACATGCTAGGTAGTGGTGTTGCACCTTGCACAGTGTTAAATATTTTGTGAAATACGAAAAATATGTCGGTCCGGAATTTGCTTTTTCCATGTTTGCACATCAATCTAGTATGTTGTTTATACTTACATACTAGGTTGCTAAGTTTTCAACTACCCATAGCAGAGACGACCCGAGACGTTTTTTTTTTGTTGTTGTTGTGCTCTAGGTGTTTAAAGGTCGTTCATTTACTTATGTTTTAAATTTTGTTTTTGTACACCTATGTGTCTGATGTTTGAGGATAAAGTATTCTCTATTGTTGTCAACGTTATAATATTTTTTATATTTCCAAAAGTTAAATTAATACGTCTTCGAGCGAACCCGTTGACTGTTCATGCAGAAGAAACAAACGCCATACATGTATTTCAGACGGTTAATTTTACTTTCTCTGTTTACCAAACTATTTTTTATAAAAGTGAGTAAATCTTACCTTGTTGAGAAGATAAAACTGCATTAGGGTCACAGATCCATGACGTCTTACAATGTCTTCCACAAAGATCAATATTAATTTGAGGATTAGGAAAATCTCCTTTCTCCCAGAATTCCTTGTGAGAAATATCGGCAACACAATTCACTTTAGAGTTTGTAGAATTGTTTAAAGTTAGTGATAAAGTAATTTTAACACTTGAAATAAAAGTCAAATAGATACACACTTTTGAACAGGTAGACATTTTTGTGTGCCTATACATTACCTTTTCTTATGGTCGGGTAGATAATACTATTGACATTTATTAGAAATGTTGACATAACACGGACCGGTACGTGCAGAAGGTAATTAACCTGTATAGTATAGGGCTCTCGACCAATGAAAGTGTAGAATCAATTGTTTCTCAATGTAAATTTATCGGACTATCCTATTGTTGATGCCTTTGTGATAGGGATAATTTGTGTAAATTATGCATCTTCATTTGGAACTATTTTAAAAGTGTAATCTTCATAAATCTGATACTTTTGAACTTTCACTGACAAACTGTTCGGTCATAAATTGTCATTATATTGTTAAACTATAATTCATTATTTTATCGTAATCATTTTATTTGCAATGTTTGTCCGTCAAAGTAATTTCATTATGATGTAACGATTTTTCTTTATAAAGCGTTTTGTATTATAAGTAATAATTAAGTGTCAAGTATATTTTCACAAAGTCAGAAATTTGTTTCAAGATAATTCTTTTTGTAAATAATATATAAAGTCACAGCTTTACATAGTTCTTAAGTTTTCTTACGTAAAGAATAATTAATCCTTTAGTAATTTCAATTACGGCGCTATTTAGCCTAAAGCTCAAACGACAGATTTTTTATTATTCTTTTGTTAATCCTTATCGTATTATTTCATTGTCATTCTGTAATCTCGTTTCTATTATGTAATTGTCACCATGTAAATTCTTGATTTAAATATGTTTTCTGAAGTTTGTAACTTCAGTGAGAGTCGGGCATTCGTACTGACAACATCCGCTCAATTTGTATCAATGTGTATCAATTTGTAAAAGTACATCAATTTGTAAAACTACATGTATTCCATTCTGAATCATTAAATTGTTAACTACTGCACAGGACTTGTGTCTAATTCTACAAGTGGAGTTAAAGCGAGTATTCACAGTCAAGTGACTAGATCCTAGTCATCATCTAATGTTGGCATCGCCAACATCTGCAACCGGTCGTGGGTTGCAGCTCGTTCTCAACTTCAAATCAGTAGCCAGTCTCCCGGTTACACCTTTTTACGGCTTATAAGGAGACGACCATTTGATTTAATGGGGGGAGGGTCGGCAGGAAGATTTTTTTTTGGGGGGGGGGGGGGCAGGAGGATTTTGAAAATAAATAACTCAGCCTTGATAATCACGAAAATAAATGGTTTGTTCTGTGGTAGTTTGAAAATAAATTACCTGACTTGCAATGTATTGAAAATACATAACTCAGCAGGTCTAATCCAAAGTATGAGATGGCACCAGATTCTTCATAAATTCATCTTTTTCCCAAAAGAAAATTCGTGAAACACTTCCAAATTTTACCAATTTAGTATATTTAAATATACTTGAAATGTGACATTGTGTGAAAATTTGTTTCATTTAACTTGATGTATATTGTCTCAGTAAACCTGACCTCACTTTTATTTTAACAGGGCCGTAGCTACATTGAGGCAAATGCCTCATGTAAGAAATTTTAAAACCAAACGCTTGTCTCCATATAATTGTGTTCACGGCAAGTGCCTTGCAGGAAGCAAGTTCTGTTTCATCATTAAATTAAAACAAGGTGTTCCTATCAAACTAACTTAAGCAGAACTCTTAACATTGAACATGTGTTTGGACCATGACTTAGGAGAAAGTATCTCGTTAAACTGAAAATTATGCCTCTATAGAAATCATAATTGATCTGTCACAAATAGTTCCTATCTTATTGACTTAAGTAAAAAAAAACTTAACCATTATTGATAACGATGAAAACAACGGTCTCCAAGGAAAAAGTAAAATCACAAAAATACTGAACTCCGAGGAAAATTCAAAACAGAAAGTCCCTAATCAAATGGCAAAATCAAAAACTCAAACACATCAAACGAATGGATAACAACTGTCATATTCCTTACCAACCTCCATACAGCGTTACCGTTCGGGTCATACTTCCCTTTCTCTGTAAAGAAGCGTAGCCAGATGTCACCACTGTTTCGGAGTTTGATTCCTGACTTGGTACAGGCATTTTCTTATGTAGAAAATGGCGGATTGAACCTGGTTTTATAGCTACCCAAACCTATCACTTGTATAACTGTCGCAACACATGTATCTAATCTGAGTCAATAATTTTCGTCGTAGGCGAGATATAACCAGCACGACGAATTCGTTTTCTTTAATGCACTGTTATTTGTCTGACAAAATAACTTAAAAGATTCTCGGTCACATACATATTTTGTGTTACATTGAAATACTGTAGTCGATACAATTCAATTCTATGTGACACAATATAACATCTAAAAACAAACAATATCAACAAGAACATTATATGCATAAAAGAGGGACAACAGTTATCAGAGGGACAGTCTAACTCATAGATTGAAAATAAACTGAGAACGCCATGGCTAAAAGTAAACAGACAAATAATAGTACAGAAGATACAACATAGAACACATAGACTAAGCAACACGAACCACACCAAAAACTGGGGGTGATCTCAGGTGCTCCGGAAGGGTTAGCAGATTCTGCTCCACACCAGATTCACCCGTCGTGTTGCTAATGTTATTACAAATCCGGTAAATAGTCTTATATTCGGTAGGTCACATTTGTGAAAATGGAAGAGTATTATGTTACTACATTTGTACATAAGGAAAATATCCGAAATCATCTGAGTAAGGTTATTCCAAGTGAGAGGTTTAGCCAGCTAAAATAACATATTATATATTTGTCCTCAGTTCTATAGATTTTTTAAGAAGGATCCACGATTAAATGTGTGATCTTTGGTTAAGGATATATGTCATTTTGTCTATATCAGTGTATGTGAAGTGCAAATCCTGAAATGTAATTGTCAAACCTGCGAATTTTGTCGCAGAAAGCTCGACATATGAATAGTGATACGGCGGCGGTGGCGGCGTTGCATACTTCTTCAAAGCTTTGTATTTTTGAAGGTGGTAGAAAGCTCGACATAGGGATAGTGATCTTGCAGCGGCGGCTACGGCGGCTACGGCAGCGTGGTTAGCTAACTTCTTAAAAGCTTTATATTTTTTTGCTTTTAAGAAGGTGGAAGACCTGGATGCTTCATACTTTGTATATAGATGTCTCATGAAACGGAGATTCCGTCTGTCACATGTCCATTGTCCTTGGACTCATTTTCATGGTTCAGTGACTACTTGAAAAAAAGTTCAGATTTTTTGTAATGTTAATTTCTCTCTCATTATGAGTAATAGGATGTATATAATATTTGGTATGTTCGTACCTTGCAAGGTCCTCATGCCCGTCAGAGATCAATGAACAAGGTTAAGTTTTGGTGGTCAAGTCCATATCTCAGATACTATAAGCAATAGGTATAGTATATTCGGTGTATGGAAGGACTGTAAGGTGTACATGACCAACTGGCAGGTGTCATCTGGTCTGTTTGTCTTATGTCGTATGCAATAGGTCTACTATATTTGGTGTTTGGAATAGTTGTAAGGTATATGTCTAGCTGGCAGGTGTCATCTGACTTTGACCTCATTCTTTATGGTTCAGTGGTCATCATTAAGTTTTTGAGTTTTGGTCTTTTCTTCTAATACTAAATGCAATCGGTACGTCTAAACACCGCTCAGGACCTCCTGAGTGCACTCAGGACATAAAAAGTGCACTCAGGACATGAAATATATGTTTTAGTTGGTGGTGAAGTTATGCATTCGATAGATAAATTAATTCTTCATCTTATAGTTTTTGTTTCGGTAAAATCAATTTAATATTTAAGAAGTTATTTGAGTTTTCATCGGCACGCGCCGTTTTTATGAAATATGTCATGCATGACCGATGATTATATTGAATACCAATTATCATGTTGATTAGGTCGTTTGATCTTTAATAATTAGAAGTGATTAGTGATGGGTCTAACCTCATACATGTAAGCTTGGCAAACAAAACCAAGATGTCTTTTGAAAAATATAAAACAAAGAAGATTTATTGTTTTGGAAAAAAATGTTAAATAAACCTTTCGTTTTGTTTGTAATAATTGAAGCCAGTTGAGAAATATGAGAAATCTACATATAGTTGGGAAATTTTCCTTCAATTCATCTCATTTGAAAACGTTCAAAAATATAGATAAAATTTATTACAAAATGTGGCGTCCTTGGGGATCAAAACCCCGTTTCAACTACGAGGAGTGTTTCCAGAGATTGAGCAAGGTATATTAACTTAATAGATAAAAATATATCGTAAATATTTGCTTTGTATAGATTTTCGAATTTTATATAATTTTTTTTTTCAATGCTGAAAAGTTTTAGTTATATTCTTAATTCAAAAATAAAGATGAATAATTCTTTCGTATTTTCATATCTCTAGATATACTACAATAGACTTTAATTGCATTGTTCCATAGTGAAAAAAAGAATATATTATTTACTTTTAAGCTAACAGTTAATCACAAAAAGTAGCGTTGATTTTATCAAATTTCGTTCAATATTCGGGAAAGTTTTAGTTTCATTCTTTAATAGTTCAAAAATTAAGATGAGTAATTCTTTCGTATTTTCATATCTCTAGATATACTACAATAGATTTTAATTGCACTGTTCCATATAGTAAAAAAGAATATGTGATACACCTTTTTATATATAATTTATTTCCAAGCTAACAGTTACAATTACGGATAGTAGCGTTGATTCTTTTTTAAATTGGTATTATTGCGTTTTTCAATACTTTAATATTTATATATATATATATATATATATGTATGTGTGTGTGTGTTTTCTCTATTTTCTTGTCGTTAAGATTCAATCAAAATTTCATTTTGTAAGATTTATTCCCCTATTGAAACTCGTTCTTGTCCAGTAATAAATTATTTGAACGAGGTTAAAAAAGGAAATAAATTTACTTTTCATCAAGTTAATTAGTTTTGTATATGGAGCCCGTTTTTAACTAAAGAAACCGTTCTGACCAAAATAAATTTTTCAAACAAGAAAAATCTCATATAGTTAGATTCTATTTCTCATTTTTATCGGACTTGTCCAGTAATTTAATTCCTGAGTAATACGAATGTTTGAACAAATCCGCATTTAGTAAGATTTTATTTCTCATTAAAGTCGTTCTTGTCCAGTAATACAAGCCTTGAACGAATTTCGATGTGAAAATAAATTCTGAGAAATGAATTTGTCTCCGTTTTTTTAAAACTATCACATTTGGGTATTATTTCTAAACAATTTCATGTAGTAAGATTTGGTTTTACATTGAGCTCGTTCTTGTCCAGTATTAAATTCCTTGAGCAGTTTAAATGTAAAAGGAAATTCTGAAGAATGATTTGTTGTAAAAAGTTATAAGAAACTGTCTTAATTTAATTCTGAGTAATACGAATGTTTGAACAAATCCGCATTTAGTAGGATTTTATTTCTCATTTTAATCGTGCTTGTCCAGTAATACAAGCCTTGAACGAATTTCAATGTGCAAATAAATTCTGAAAAATGAATTTGTTTGATTTTTGATAATTATCATATTTGGGTATTGTTTCTAAACAATTCAGATTCGCAATTCTTGTCAGTTTACTGTCCTAAATAAGTTCTATCGTATATTGCACACTCGCTATTTATCATATGGAATGGTAAATTATGAACTTTTCGGTCCGTACAGAAGGCATGTCGTATCGTACCAATGTTGGTTTTCGAAAACACAAGAACAGCGAGAAAGACTATTTCGGAAACTGTTGATCGACACAAAATCCATCCAAACCACAACTAAGTCTTCGTGATCAGATTTTGAAGTACCAAAACCCCAGAAGGTTGCTCGTAAGCCTAACCAAAGAAAAAGACCAAGGACAGAACGTACACAGCCAAGATATTACACTTCTTAAATTGTAAATATTGTCATTGTAAATATTGTACATACATGTAATTGTCTTCTCTTTAACTATGTGTATTGTTTATAGAGAATAAAATTTGATATTTAGTAAACATTGTTTTTGTTTATTAAGTTGATATGGAGAGAGAGAAATAAATAACAAAGAAAAACAAAAATAGAACTTGTTACAGATTTTTTTTATTTTCTTTATTCATAGATATAGGAAGATGTGGTGTGAGTGCCAATGAGACAACTCTCCATACAAATAACAATTTAAAAAGTAAACCATTATAGGTTAAAGTACGGCCTTCAACACGGAGCCTTGGGTCACACCAAACAACAAGCTATAAAGGGCCCCAAAATTACTAGTGTAAAATCATTCAAACGGGAAAACTGCAGAACACAAACAAAAATTAAGCCGTTAAAATGAAAAATAGACTGAAAAAGAACATCGAATGGGTTATCTTATTTTTTCTCCATAACCATACAATTCACTATTTTTACAGTGCATAATTTAAATTTAACTACATTAAACAATCTCAAATATTTTAAACGCAACATTGTACAAACAACACAATTCATAAACATCAATAAAGATAATCCAATTAATTTTGTTGATTGGATAATTCACGGCTCAGTAGTTGTGTAATCAGTGACACGTGCCCTCATTATTTAAAAATAATTAACATATCTATCTAAGTTCGATTTCAAATTCTATCAAAATTTAATTCTTAAATAAGCAGCATGTAACGAATATATACATCCATCCTGTGTGCAAATGCGATGACTATAAAGGGTCCTGAGTGCACTTTGTATGTCCTGAGTGGTGTTTAGACGTACCCAAATGCAATAGGCCAACTTTATTTGGTTTAATGAAATATTTTATGATGTGCATGTCAGTCTCGAAGGTTTTATTTGACCTTGACCTCATTTTCACGGTGCATTGCTCAGTGTTAGGTTTTTATGTTTTTGTCTGTTTTTCTAATACTATAAACAATAGGTCAACTATATATGTGTATGGAAAGGTTGTAAGCTGAACATTTCTGCCTGGCATTGTTCATCTGACCTTGACCTCATTGCCATGGTTCATTTTGAATTCCGATTTATTTTGTGGTATGTAATTTCTCAAAAAATAAACAAGATAGTCACATTTTTAGCCTCAAAATCTTCTTTTTGTCTATATTGAAACCATTCGGAAGCGTACGAAAAGTTTGACATCAAGAGTACACATATGAGGTCACATTGTTTAGATGATAAAGACGATGTAACAGTTTCGCGGACTTTTTCATTTATGGCATTTTTAAGCCAAAATATTTATTAAATGATATTTATCTTAAATGTGGCATTAGAATGGAGATAACTGTATTGTACTTTAAGCTTGGCCTTCGTAAAACTTGATTTTAGTGTCGCAAATATCCGTTTACCTAGCTACGCTCCACTCCGCTAGGTAAACTCAATTTGTGACAGTAAAATCTACGTTTTACGAAGACCAAGCTTAAAATAAAATACAGTTATCTCCTAAATAATGAAAAGTGATAAAAAATGGATTAAGTATATAACCTTGATAAATTATTTAAATTTACCTGAGAATTATTTATATAAAATGAATCCCACAAATTGTATTGGATTGACACTGGAATTAAATGCGCGTAGACGTATTGTTACTGGTAGAAGCACATGAAGTTGTATTGTGTAGTTGCGTCTTATTTTTACATTGGAATAAAGAAATGAAGAATGTTTTCAATGTATTTCGCAAGTTTCCGCTCATCATCAAATAAATTACAAAATTGAAAGAAAATCCAATCTGCCAACTTAACAAAATGAACGAATCATTAATCATTTCAATCATTATGACGAATGGTACCAGTCTTGATTGATTGATTGTCCTTAAAATATTTAATACTTCAGAAAGAATGAAAACTACAGATACAATGACAACAATCAAGGCAGACCGGCGAGTTTTTCTTTGTGAAATCGGGTTTCGGGTCCTTTGAATATTTCTCCCAACGGTCCAAAGTTTCACACAAATGTATGCAGTGCATAAGATAACAACAAGCACAGCAACTATCATAAAAACCTTTGTTGCTGTAGTAAAGCCTTCAATATCATTTGCGTTCAACGGATCTTTATAACAGCATACGTCATCTTCTCCTTTAAACAACGTTCTGCTGTCACTAACAGTAACCCATGCAAACATACTAACGACAACAACAAATATTAAACATATAACGGATACTGTTGTCTTATTTCCTACGTTGAGCATAGTCCAAAAAGGAAACTGTAATGCAACAACCTTTTGAATGTTCAGCATAACCGTTAGACAAATGGATATCGTATGGAATCCAAACGCTATGTTGGAAAGTGGTGTAAAAACAATGCAACTGGAATAAACTTCCGGCCAAAACCATCCGCCGAAATATCCGTCTTCGTCAACGAAGAGTTCGTCATAATGAAATATGTATGCTACAAAATATGGTATCTGCGATAGAATTGCCGTCAAACAGTCAGTAGCGGCGAGTGCTGACAACAAAATAGTCGATGGCGTTCTATTTTTAGGATGGAAAAATATAACAATAACTATTGTGTTGACTATAGCACATTCAGCTGCCAAACCAAATTGTGTGAAGATTATCCAGGCAGATGGGACAAATAAATAACTTTGTTCACATGTTTCATTGTTTCCATCGTTACAAATGCAAATCTCATCCATTATTGTACAACACGTGTATACTTTCTTGACGAAGTGTGAATATCTTAGTTTAATCGGTGTTGTGCACCTCATCCGTTCCTTTTAGTGGTACTGTTTTACGAATCAAACAAATCGTCGTATATGCACACCTGGAAAAAGAAATATTATTGGTTTAGAAAATATAACGTTTACCTTAAAAGTTACTGTCCTATCATTGAATAGTGTCAAGCTATCCAACCGTTCATCGCCCTGTAATTGCGTTTTGAAAAGCATCTTTAATTGTCAAAATTAAGGATCATCATGTTAAAAAGAAGATCCTCAGGTGCAGAAAATTCCTAAAAGGAAAAATGAAATACAAGTACGTCAGAATTAATGAGGACCTGGCCAAGCTGATGAACGCCATTGCATACAAAGCCAGACAGCTTAGCTTTGAGCGTCATCTAAGACACACGTGGACAGTTAATGGGAAAATTTATGTAAAGGACAATCAAATGCAAGTCCATGTTGGTAACACAATGCCAGCGTTCCTACGTTTTGTGTCGATATACTACTGTCCTGGTTCTATGGACTTCCTTGATAGGCTAGACTACAACAAACAAAACAGACGTGAGTACACACCACCACAACTCATAACATATGCGGAAGGACGAGCGAAGGAATTAACAGAGATAGTATCTTCAAATACAAATTTCTACATGTATTCAGACTTGAGACTTTTTGACAGTCTTGTTTCGGAATTTCGCAAAAACAACTGTACACTGACTAAATATAGTGATGTCAAATAGTCTGCAATTGACCTTTTGATTTTTGTTTGTTTGTTTTGTGTATTTATTTGTTTATTTTACTATAATAAGATGTTACACAATTTTTGTACATACTACTTCTAATTTGTAATTCATCCGCAGTCCTGTTAATTACACGGGAAAACTTAACTTGATCGATGATTTGTCACGTGACGAATTTAAACGTATTGAAGTTCACAACACACACTCTCATATGCTCATAGTAAAATTAATTACTAAAAAAAAATTACGGAAGTCTTTCATCTTAGGGCCATGCTAGTCTACATTTTACAATTTGATATAACAAATTATGAATTTGAAATAACAAATTATGAATTTGAAATAACAAATTATGAATTTGAAATAACAAATTATGAATTTGATATAACAAATTATGAATTTGATATAACAAATTAATAATTTGATATAACAAATTATTAATTTGATATAACAAATTATTTATTTGATATAACAGATTATCAATTTGATATAACAGATTATAATTATTTGATATATAACATAAACAACACGTACAGCGAATTGCACTGCTTAACACGTGACTGTATGCTTATAACTATATATTGTAATTGTCACTGCTTAAAACGTGACTGTATGCTTATAACTATATATTGTAATTGTCACTGCTTAAAACGTGACTGTATGCTTATAACTATATATTGTAACTGTCACGTGACTGTATGCTTATAACTATATATTGTAATTGTCAATTCAGCGATTAAACAATCAATTAGGCAATCACAACTTAATTTGAGATGACATGTGTATACTTATCCCTCCAATCTATTTGTTACAGCGATTAAACAATCAATTAGGCAATCACAACTTAATTTGAGATGACATGTGTATACTTATCCCTCCAATCTATTTGTTCAATCCATGTACATGTGCATCGTTTTTCTTTTGCTTCATGCATATAACATATTGTTTTTCAATTTTTGTTCACGCAATGTTTTTATATTTTTACTTACACTTACACTTTTTTCACAAAACAGGTGAAATACTACGGTTTATTTAACTTTACATACGGCCGCTCTCAGTTTGACCAATTTCAGCCAGATGTAACATAACTCATGGGGGTAGGAATCGGGTTATATCGTATGAAAATTGGCAATGATTTTATCTGTATCAACGTATTCCTCTCTTGTAAAAGTGTCTCGCAGGCACTGGTGTTATCAATATTAATCTTCACGTAGTCGCATCAACTAGGCGTGTGTTCAAAGGAAGCTGGCTTGTCAAGTTTTAGATTTTTTTGTCAGATTTTCGGAATTTTCTGGTTTTATCCATTTGAATGCCTTGGAAAAATTTGCCCAGTGACCCCCATTTTTCTTTTGGTAAATCTTTTACATGTATAATGATAAGCCATCTGTAAAAGTCTTATAAACTTTTAATTACTTTTTAACAGTTTTTGAGAACTTCAACTCGTCAATGATAAAGCTATGAAAAGTCAAGATAGAATATTTTCCCGCCAAAATTTCAATGGCTTATATCTCGAAAACAAGCACGGTGACCTATATCTATTTTTTGTTCTTTGGATTCCTTTATTAATCCTTATCTATATAAACTAGTATTTCAAAAAGTTAATTACTTTGAAACTGAGTAGCGAACTCCCTTAAACGTTCAGATGAAACATGTAGACTCAAATGTACAAAAAAAAAAAAGTCTAAATGGGAATCTTAGACTATTTATTATTATTTTTACTATTTGCTATACAAATTTTGCTAATCCTATGTATTCCAAATAAAATTATAACTATTTGTAAAAATGAACCTACATTGCTAACAAAATGATGGGGGGGGGGGGGGGGGGGGGGGTACTACACTTACCAGTATAAACAATTTATATGTTAAACCTCGATGGGAAAAATTATCTGAAAGACGACGCAATCATATACTTATTTATTATCACAAAATTTTGAATAACAAAACTCAAGAGTATTTAAGAGACTTATTGCCCGATTCAGTAGGAAGTAGGCATGATCATAATACAAAACAAAGAAATAATATTACACAAGTCAACACTCGGACCCGTTTTTATTCTGAATATTTCATCCCAGCAACAACAAAACTATGGACTGACACTCTGAACTTAAACATACGAAAATGTGAATCTCTATCATTATTCAAAAAACAAATAAGTACCCAAAATAGCAAGACCTCAGCGTATTATTATATAGGACATCGTTTTGGTCAAATTCTCCATGCTCGATAAGAATGGATTCAAGTTCATTGAATTCTCACCAGTGTCCTATTCGTTCGTAATTTAGGAGACTCTCCAAATTGTCGTTGTGGTGATGTAAACAAAAATTCTGACTTCATGTTATCTTGTCCTATATACACTAATTTAAGACATCATGAACTATCAGATTCTTTTTCAGTTCTTCCTATCCAAGTAAACACAAAAACTTTGCTTTTTGGATCAACGGTATTCTCAGATGAGCAAAATAGTCTTTTATTTAGTTTGGTGCAGAAATATTAGATAAAAAAGTAAACGTTTTTTAACCCTTGATGTTAAATTATTCATCATTCAATAGGAACCCTAGCATTTCACACTGTATACATTACAGTGATTCATGTTTATTTATTTTTTTAAATTCTCATTAATTTTTATACGTTTGCGTCGTATAACATGTAAAATGGTATCATGTCGTCATCGGTCTGCGTCGTTTAGTTTCCGGACAATATAAACTTTTGATTTAGTGAATGGATCTCTTTAAATTTTTACAAGAAGGTTAAATACTACTTAAGGAAGGTTGAGATTGATTTTGAGGATTATGATCCCAATTGTTTAGGAATAAGGGGCCAAAAAGGGGGCCAAAAATAAGCATTTTTGTAGTTTTCAAACAATAACTTGTGTTTAAGTGTATGAATCTCTCTGAAATTATACAACAAGTTTCCATACCATATGGGGTTGGTTAGTAATGACTTTGGGGGGTTATGGCTCTAAACGTTTTGGAATTAGGACAAAAAAGGGGGATTAGGGGCAAAAAAGGGGGAAACTATGTTTTTCTGGTCAATGGACAATTAAGACAATTTAAAAGCAGTGTGAGGAAGGTAATTCAAAAACAGTTAACATACAATGTTTGGTATGTTCGGATTTACCTCCTTACACAACTTGTAAATAATGTATAAAGAATTGTCAGGTTTTGGACTTATTGCAACAAAAAAAGGGGTGGTAGTAGTTTTCATTTTTTTTCTCCAAAATTCCTCAAATTCCAAAATTTTGAAAAGTTTGAAGAAGAAATCATTAATGGCACAATATTGCATAATAGATTTGTAAGATCTTGACATTTTTTTTTGTGTCAGAAACTCATATCATTTCAAGAATTTGATCACAATCCAAATTTAGAGCTGTATCAAACTTGAATGTTGTGTCCATACTTGCTCCAACTGTTCAGGGTTCGACCTCTGCGGTCGTATAAAGCTGTGCCCTGCGGAGCCCCTGGTTTTTCCTTCTCCTTCCATCTTTTTCATATTCATATATTTATTACAGAGCATACTTGTATTTATATTTACTATATTTTGACCAATAAGTGTATTATTTTTTTAAAAAGGAGACCGATTTGTAAAAGCAAATGATTGTTTCTAAATCCTTAATATAATTTCATTTGTATAATAAAGTTTAATGTTGATTTATCAGAATAAATATTGTTTAAACTAATTAAAATAACCAAAGATTAATAATAATTCTTTACGCAAGAAAATCGAAAAAAAACCAACCAAAGCTGTTACTTTATCGGTATTTTTTTAACAAAAGTTTAATCTTGAAACAAATAACCAGTCTTTGCTCTTACTCGTTATTGCTGCGTGTTGGCGGAGATGCAGTTAATTTAAAGTTTTTAAAGTTCGTTTGACCGTGTTGGCGGAGATGCAGTAAATTTTAATTTTTTAAAGTTCGTTTGACCGTGTCGTGGTTCGAGCTTAATTAACAGGCAGCACTCCTTTTGCGCCAATTACTGTTTTTCAGGGGTATCATTTGCGCCAAATTTTTTTTTTCAAAAGTATCAATTGCGCCAGTTTTCGGAACTCATTTGCGCCAATTTACCTGAACACATATTGATCGTACATATTAAAGATTAATATATACCATACATGGATTTAGGAATGGACATTATATTCCACTTTGCCTTCCAAATCAGGAGACTGTTATAGAAAAATGTTTTCTTTGCTTAAGGAATGTTGTGACAGGTTTAATCTTTAAATGAAATTTACATCTATGCATGTAGATTTTGAGGAGAGAATGCACGTTGTCGTTAAAGAGTTTTTCCCAGGAATTATCATCAAGGCATGTCGTTTTTACCTTGGCCAGGCATGGTGGCGTAAAATACAAAATCTTGGCCTAGCAAAAGAGTATAAAAAAGTTGGCAGTGATGTTAGCAAGTGGTTACACCATTTTTTTGGATTAGCTTTTCTAAACCCAGATGAAGTAGGTGATTGCTTTGCTGAAGATTTGATACAGGATATGCCAAAAGACAAGAAAATAGAAGCGTTCGCAGATTATGTTTTGGCCACATATGTAGATGACAGTGCTTTGTTCCCACCATCCATATGGGCCGAAATACCATCTACTGCAAGACGGACTAATAATGGAGCAGAGGCATTCCACAAGAATTATAATGAACTCGTTTACTCATCCACCCTTCCATGTTTGTGTTTTTGGACAATATAGTAAAATTTCAAGCTACAACTTACATTAAATTGAGAAGTACAAATGCACCAGCAGTTAGAACCAGGCATGTGTCAGAAAAGGAAAGTTTCGCCGTTGAAAAGTATGAGAAATATGCAGAAGGAGAACTTAGCCACATAGACTTTGTATGTGTAATGAGTTACAAATTCCAGTCTTTAACTTCTTAAACAGATATATATGATGTCCGACTGTACATAGTTTTATATTTTAAAGTTAATCATTAAAATGTCCCAAGCCAAAAAGGAGGAGGGAAGTCATTTTTCTTTAAATTGGCGCAATCGTATATTTTATTTTTGGCGCAAATGATAGCATGTAATTTTAAAACAGGTGGCGCAAACGTAGCATTTGAGAAAAAAAGTTGTGGCGCAAAAGGACGCATTTTGGCGCAAACGGATCTCTCCCAATTAACACGCTTTCACATGGCGGCGCATTTCTAAATTAAAATAATAGTTGTATTTTTCATTCTATTTTTTAGTATGTTTATGAACTTCTTTATAATAACCGAGAGATTGGTCGGTTAATCTATATTGAGTATGCGGCTATATGGGCGATTTGTCTGTTAATCGGGTTGGTTATACGTCTGTTAAGAGTAAAACGCTTAATTTAATGTTAAACTCTATTAAATATACAGATTTTTGGCATGTTATAAGAACCAAATCAAAAAAAAGAAAAGTGTCTGACAAAATGCTATCTATCATAGAACATTTTGCACTTCTGAAAACATTTCTTAGTCTGCGCAGTTTTCAGTAAAACTAAAAGGCGTCGCGCAAGTATGTAATATTTATGCTTATACGCATAGTAATTTTTTTAATAAAAGGCGAAACAAACAAATTTAGATATCATTTAAATGACAAAAAATAGTACTGTGGTTCTAAAAAATAAAATGACATTTAGTAAATATTTCATAATTGTAAAATAACGTGAATAATACCACGTTTTAGTGAAAATTATGGGAATAAAGTCTGTTAATGGGTTGGACAATTGAAATTGTGTCAGTTAAGAGTTATTAAGCCACGACAATAATTTTGCTACCTTTACATTTTCCCCTTGAAAAATTAAAGAATGAGATGTTCCTGAGTAAACAAAAATGACAATACGGTGCCACAGTATCCTGGAAAGAGCATTTTTATTTTGACTTTCTTTGCATTTTATTGAAGGGTGTGTCACTTGAATATAGCGTGATCTGGGTTGGCCTCTGGAATATGCAAGAATTTTTTATTGACGATTTCAATTAGACTTAATTTTTGTGTCTGTTCGAAGTAGCACGTTCTCAATTCCGACTGAAAGTGTTTTTCTATAAAACACAGGGTACATATAACGTGTTCTCGTTCACATATGAACATGATGTTTGTCACTGGACGTTAAACCCTAATTTGTCAGCATCATCCAGTTGGTTCTTTTCTTCTATTACTTCATCATATGTTGTTTACAAATCACTCTAAAGAAGTAAACGGAAAGAAGCGAATGCAGCTACATTTGGTTATTTTCAGTTTCAATTCATTTTATTCCGTTTAGTTCCTTTCTACATAAGTGCAGAGGAGAACTACAGTTGTCTATGGTGGCCGGTGAAGTCCATTTCGCGTTTTCGCAATTTCGCCTTTCATATTCTATAGGGTGAAAACGCGAAATCGCGAAAAGGCGAAATCGCGACGTCGAAAGCATGAAAACGCGAAGTCGAAAACGAGAAATTGGTTTCGCGTTTTCGCATTTTCGACTTCGCCATATAGAATATGTAAGGCGAAAACGCTTAAGCGCTAAAACGCAAAATGGCATTAACCTGCCACCATAGTTGTCCGCATGTAAACTTCTAGAATTTGTCACCAATATAAGTACATCGCAATCCGTTACTGTTTCAACAGCCATCGGTGTTTCATATGTGTATTCTTAAACAACTATTATTTTTCTCTCGTTTTTAGCAATGTATAACACTCTATTGTCCTTATATATTATTCTATATTCTGCGTTTCCATCCAGATTCTCGTGTATACATTTTTGTACCATGAGGGTCAGGACTAGGGGGTATTGTTTATTTCTGTATTCTTTAAATTGTTATGTCATTTTTTTCTACATTTAATTTATCTTGCTCATTATTCTTTCTTTATTTATCATATTTTGTCATCCCAATATATTTTACTTACTGATGTTTAGTTACACTACGACGTCTATCTCTGATTTATATACTGGTTACCAATGTAGATGACAAATCTGTGTCATTCATGTCAATTAAACAGAATCAACATGATATATGCGATCATTCTTGGATGAAATTAATATTACTTTAATATTACACTTTTTGAAACCATTTTTATCAATTTTCAATTTTATGTGTTGTTTCCGTATATGTTATGTATCATTGCTCATGTGTTGTTTTCGTATATTTTAGCCGCTCGTCTTGAGCCTACTCATTTGATCCGATAACACTCCATATAGCAATAAAATTATACTTGTATTACCATTCATAACTCTTAACAGACCACCCCTTTAGGAGTTATTGCCCTTTATAGTCAATTTTTAACCATTTTTCGTAAATCACAAAAATCTTCTCCTCTGAAACTACTGGGCTAAATTTAACAAAATATGGCCAAAATCATAATTAGGGTATCTAGTTAAAAAATTGTGTCCGGTGACCCGGCCAACCAACCAAAATGGCCGTCATGGCTAAAAATAGAACATAGGGGTAAAATGCAGTTTTTGGCTTATAACTCAAAAACCAAAGCAATTAGAGCAAATCTGACAGGGGTACAATTGTTTATTAGGTCAAGATCTAACTGCCCTGAATCGGACAACCCGTTGTTAGGTTGCTGCCCCTGAATTGGTAATTTTAAGTAATTTTTTGCTATTTTTGGTTATTTTCTTGAATATTATTATAGATAGAGATAAACTGTAAATAGGGAAAATGTTCAGCAAAGTAAGATTTAAAAATAAGTCAACACGTCCAAAATAGTCAGTTGATCCTTTCACATGTAGGAGTTATTGCCCTTTATAGTCAATTTTTAACCATTTTTCGTAAATCTTAGTTATCTTTTACAAAAATCTTCTCCTCTGAAACTACTGGGCCAAACTTATCATTGGGGTATCTAGTTAAAAAATTGTGTCCAGTGACCCGGCCATCCAACCAAGATGGCCGCCATGGCTAAAAAAAGAACATAGGGGTAAAATGCAGTTTTGGGCTTATAACTTTAAAACCAAAGCATTTAGAGCAAATCTGACAGTGGGAGAAATTGTATACCAAGTCCAGATCTATCTGCTCTAAAATTGTCAGATGAATTGGACAACTGGTTGTTAGTTTGCTGCCCCTGAATTGGTAATTTTAAGGAATTTTGCTGTTTTTGGTTATTATCTGGAATACTATTATAGATAGAGATAACCTGTAAACAGCAATAGTGTTCAGAAAAGTAAGATTTACAAATAAGTCAACATGACTGAAATGGTCAATTGACCCCCTAAGGAGTTATTGTCCTTTATAGTCAATTTTTAAAGATTTTCATAAAATTTGTAAATTTTTACTAATATTTTCCACTGAAACTACTTGGCCAAGTTCATTATAGATAGAGATAATTATAAGCAGCAAGAATGTTCAGTAAAGTAAGATGTACAAACACATCACCATCACCAAAACATAATTTTGTCATGAATCTATCTACGTCCTTTGTTTAATATTCACATATACCAAGGTGAGCGACACAGGATCTTTAGAGCCTCTAGTTCGTATTTGTATTATTTATAGATATTTATTTAATAGTGTAATAGATGTGCCTTGATGTGTCTAGGTTAATTCCCTTAATTTGGACATTATCTATTTAGTATTTAAGTTTAATTTGGTTTAAACATACTTAAATACAAGTAAGAATTGCTAATTTAGCTGTTTTAGTATTTACATAAAACATGTTACATACATGTTCACAATTTCATCAAAAAGTCATACAGATTTTTTATACCCTCTTCAAAATACTGACACGGAACATCATCATCATCAACATTCACGTTCATCACAGAATTACATGACCTTTCAAACATTTTTTGTTTGTTTTTTTCTCTCTCTTTTTTTTTTACATCGCGATGACCGTGAGGGCATTCCGATGTATTGTTGCCGACGAGATTTCCACTTACGCAACTTTCGTGTTTGATTGGTAACCGATCTATAAACAGATAATTACGCGGACATTATCGAGTGCAAAATAACATTCATTATCGCTAGTTATAAATTCAATTCTTCAATGCATACTGGTAAAATTAATTTTGTTAAAAACATAAATTAATAATAAGAAAATGTTTAGTTGTTTGAAATATATATATAAGTAATAATTCATTGATAATATCTATGCATACGTACCGAAAAATTGTGTGAACCCATGCGGAAGAATATCTCAAGAACGTTTTGCGGCAAAAATTTTCTCACACCGATAAAAAAAAATCTCTGAAAATAGCACAAAAAATAGAGAAATAATATTACTATATTCCTCAAGTGTTTTAAACTTTAAATCATCTGCTGTTTTGAATAAATAATGTACAAACTGTATTTATATAGTACTTCATTAACTAAATTCAATAAAAAGTAAACTATTAAGGCAGTATCTTTATTATCTATTAAGGCAGTATCTTTATTATCTATTAAGGCGGTATGTTTATTAGTTGATAACTTGAACTAATGAAAATTGATCATTCCTTTTTAAATGTGTTTTCAATCATCAAATCAAAGACATATTTGTCATTTAATATACAGTTTTGAATTGAAATTGGTGAATAGCGTTTGTTTACAAGATCGATCACAAGATCTAGACTCCAAAGTAATTTAATGACTGGTTGATCTCCTTATAGCATGTATAGAAAACGTTTTTGATATATCATCGGTAAAATTCAATTTTCTATTCCCTTTTTTTGCTCGATATTCTAATTAGTGAATTCACTATTCCTTGAAAACTGGAAATCCCAGAAGAGTCTGGAATTTTATTTAAAATAATTTATGCATGGAAATTCCTCTTAAAAACCAAAAAAGGCGAAAACCGTGATCAAAAACCTTGAATTTCAATCAGTAGTGTGTTTTGAAATTCAAGTTATCTCATTCAGCTTGACTTGTGAACATCTTTGAAAATTTTATTTGCGGTTGTATGTAAAAACTATATATCAAAAGCTAATTATCAGATTACATATTTGGTTTGTATATCATTAACAAAATTTGTCCATAAAACGGTTCTGTAAGTTTTTCGGCATTTGTTTTGTATAAAAAAGACTTACATCATTGGATGGCTTATATCGTCTGCTGGCTTACATCATTGGATGGTGTATGTCGTCTGCTGGCTAATATCGTTGGATAACTTATGTCATCTGATGACCTATATAGTTAGATGGTTAATGCCATCCGCTAGCTTACGTCGTTGGGTGGCTTATGTCACCTACTGGCTTATATCGTTGGATGGCTTATGTCATCTACTGGCTTATATCGTTGGATGGCTTATGTCATCTACTGGCTTATATCGTTGGATGGCTTATGTCATCTACTGGCTTACATCGTTGGTTGGCTTATGTCGTCTATTGGATTACGTTGTTAGATGGCGTATGTCATCTACTGGCTTATATCGTTGGATGGCTTATGTCATCTGCTGGCTTACATCGTTGGACGATTTATGTCGTCTGCTGGCTTACATCGTTAAATAGCTTATGTTATCTGATGGCTTACATCGTTGGATGGCTAATGTAATCTACTGGCTTACGTTGTTGGATGGCTTATGTCATCTGCTGGCTTATATCGTTGGATGGCAACGGTCGTCTGCTGGCTTACATCGTTAGATGGCTGATGTCGTCTATTGGCCTACGTTTTTGGAGGGCTTATGTCATCAACTGGCTTATATCGTTGGATGTCTAATGTCATCTGCTGGCTTACACCTTTGGATGAGGTATGTCGTCTGCTGGCTTACATCGTTAAATGGCTTGTGTTATCTGCTGGCTTACATCATTGGATGGCTTATGTAATCTACTGGCTTACGTTGTTGGATGGCTTATGTCATCTGCTGGCTAATATCGTTGGATGGCATATGTCGTCTGCTGGCTTACATCGTTGAATGGCTTATATCGTCTACTGGCTTACGTTGTTGGATGGCTTATGCCATATACTGGCTTATATCGTTGGATGTCTTATGCCATCTGCTGGCTTACATCGTTGGATGATGTATGTCGTCTGCTGGCTTACATCGTTAAATAGCTTGTGCTATCTGATAGCTTATATCGTTTGATGGCATATGTCGTCTGCTGGCTTACATCGTTGAATGGCTTATATCGTCTACTGGCTTACGTTGTTGGATGGCTTATGCCATATACTGGCTTATATCGTTGGATGTCTTATGCCATCTGCTGGCTTACATCGTTGGATGATGTATGGTGTCTGCTGGCTTACATCGTTAAATAGCTTGTGCTATCTGATAGCTTATATCGTTTGATGGCTTATGTAATCTACTGGCTTACGTTGTCGGATGGCTTATCTCATCTGCTGGCTTGCATCGTTGGATGGCTTATATCGTCTGCTGGCTTGCGTCGTTGGATGGTTTATGTCATCTGCTGGCTTATATCGTTGGATGGTGAATATCGTCTACTGGCTTACATTGTTGGATGATGTATGTCGTCTGCTGGCTTACATCGTTGGATGGTTTATGTCGTCTGCTGGCTTACATCGTTGGATGGTGTATGTCGTCAGCTGGCTTACATCTGTGGATGGTTTATGTCATCTACTGGCTTATATAGTTGGATGGCTTATGTCGTCTGCTGGCTTACATCGCTGGATGGTGTATGTCGTCTGCTGGCTTACATCGTTGGATGGTGTATGTTGTCTGCTGGCTTACATCGTTGGATAGCTTATGTCGTCTGCTGGCTTTCATCGTTTGATGGCTTATGTAGTCTACTGGCTCACGTTGTTGGATGGCTTATGTCATCTACTGGCTTACGTTGTTGGATGGCATATGTCATCTTCTGGCTTATATCTTTAGGTGGCTTATGTCATCATCTGGTTTACATTGTTGGATGATGTATGTCGTCTGCTGGCTTACATCGTTGAATAGCTCATGTTATCTGATGGTTTACATCGTTGGATCGCTTATGTAATCTACTGGCTTACGTTGTTGGATGGCTATGACTTCTGCTGGCTAATATCGTTTGATGGCTTATGTCGTCTGCTGGCTTACATCGTTGGATGGTGTATGTCGTCTGCTGGCTTACATCTTTGGATGGTTTATGTCATCTACTGGCTTATATCATTGGATGGCTTATGTCGTCTGCTGGCTTACATCGTTGGATGGTGTGTGATGTCTGCTGGCTTACATCGTTGGATGGCTTATGTCGTCTACTGGCTTACATCGTTTGATGGCTTATGTCGTCTACTGGCGTACGTTGTTGGATGGCTTAAGTCATCTACTTGCTTACGTTGTTGGATGACATATATCATCTTCTGGCTTATATCTTTGGATGGCTTATTTCATCTTCTGGTTTATATTGTTGGATGATGTATGTCGTCTGCTGGCTTACATCGTTGAATACCTCATGTTATCTGATGGCTTACATCGTTGGATCGCTTATGTAATCTACTGGCTTACGTTGTTGGATGGCTTATGACCTCTGCTGGCTAATATCGTTTGATGGCTTATGTCGTCTGCTGGCTTACATCGTTGAATGGCTTATATCGTCTATTGGCTTACGTTGTTGGATGGCTTTTGTCATCTACTTGCTTATATCGTTGGATGTCTCATGTCATCTGCTGGCTTACATCGTTGGATGATGTATGTCGTCTGCTGGCTTACATCGTTAAATAGCTTGTGTTATCTGATAGCTTACATCGTTGGATGGCTTATGTAATCTACTGGCTTACGTTGTTGGATGGCTTATGTCATCTGCTGGCTTGCATCGTTGGATGGCTTATGTCGTCTGCTTGCTTACGTCGTTGGATGGTTTATGTCATCTTCTGGCTTATATCGTTGGATGGTAAATATCGTCTACTGGCTTACATTGTTGGATGATGTATGTCGTATGCTGGCTTATATCGTTGGATGGCTTATGTCGTCTGCTGGCTTGCATTGTTGGATGGCTTATGTCGTCTGCTGGCTTACATCGTTGGATGGTGTATGTCGTCTGCTGGCTTACATCGTTGGATGGTTTATGTCGTCTACTTGGCGTACATCCTTGGATGGCTTATGTCGTCTGCTGGCTTACATCATTGAATGGCTAATGTGGTTTGTTGGCTTATATCGTTAGACGGCTTATGACATCTGCTGGCTTACGTTGTTGTGTGGTTTATGTCGTTTGGTTGATCATGTCGTTTGATGGCTTATGTCAATTGGTGACTTATATCAAGGGGAAGCTTATGTGGCTAATTGGATAAGTCAAAGGATTGATCATGGTAGTTGATGACTTTCGTCAATGGATCGATTGTGTTGGTTGACGGCTTTCGTCAATGGATTGATGGTGTTGGTGGATGGCTTCCGTCTATGAATCGATTGTGTTGGTTGAGGGCTTTTGTAAATCGATTGATGGTGTTGGTAGATGGCTTTCGTGAATGGACCGATTGTGTTGATTGACGGCTTTCGTCAATGGATTGATGGTGTTGGTATATGGGTTGTGTCAATGGATTGATGTTGTTGGTGGATGGCTTGTATCAATGGATTGATGGTGGTGGTGGTGGCTTGTATCAATGGATTGATGGTGGTGGTGGATGGCTTGTGTCAATGGATTGATGATGGTTGTGGATGGCTTGTGTCAATGGATTGATGGTGTTGGTGGATGGCTTGTGTCAATGGATTAATGGTATTATTTGATGTTATATGTCCAATGAATCAATGGTGTTGGTTGACGGCTTATGTCGTTAATTATCTATAAAGTCTATAAATGGCTGTATCATTGACGTTTAGTTTCATCTCCTTTCATTTAATGGCCAATCGGCCCACACTAAATCGCCACTTTCTAAAAATCGCCCCACTCTTGTTTACCAGCTCGACCAACCTATGAAAAGGGTAAAATCGCATTGAACAATCAGTCTGACAACTCGCCATATTTATGCAAAGGTTTAAAATTCCAATGAATAAAGACCTGTCAACTCGACCCCACTTATGAAAATATCTTGCTTCCTTTAAATAAGTTAATTACTAACTCTGGTTTGCAGTCATCCTGACGTCGGGGTATATGTCGTGGGTCGATATGCGAAAGGTCTTGAGTTCGAATCCCAGTAGAGACAATGAATTTTTCTACATTTTGAAAGTGTGTCTCTTCACAATTAATGATTCTAAGTTTTATTGTGGATTAGAAATTTCCGACAAAATGTAACAAAACAAAAAAAAGCATGCAAAACAAAGAAACTCAAGCTGGGTGACCTGGTATGGAGGTCAATTTTTATAATTTCTATTTAAGTGTTCACAAAAACTGCTTTAACATAGATATTCACAACTGTATATCAGCAGATGAAAAGACACTTACAGACTGTTAAATGAACGTCTATAAAATGTTGTTACATAAAATCTGATAGTGAGTAAGGATCTATCTCGCCATAACAAAATCTATGTATGAGATCTTCTTCGACTTGGCGAACAATGAATATTCAATTTATCTCTTTGTTTACAGAAATTCTCCTAGATCTATTGACAAACATGTACGTTTCGACGATAAAGCGTATCGACAGATACATGTAGTAGGTATTCTTACGGGCACTAACTGTGCCCTTTTGGTAGCAGATTTATTTCTGTAGTGCTATAAATCCCGGTTTATGACCAAAAGCAGGAAAGACACGTCATTGTTACATTTGATTGATACATTCACCAATACCTCCGTTATCTGGTTTAAGGAATGACTGTAATATTTGTTCTGTTAATGAAGAAATAACATGAAAAATGCGGTGCACACTGAAAAACGCGCGTAGCGGGTTATTAACAGTGTGCACCACATGTTTTATGTTTACTCGAAATAGACAGAAAAATATTACAGTCATTCTTATACTTAATTCCAAATTCCATTTTGAACCGGAGAAAACAATGAAAAAACGTTGATGACGCCACGGTCACATGACTAAATTTTGTCTATGGGCTGATTAACAAAATCAGACATGTTAAAATAACATACAGGGGCCTGGTTTTTCGAAAGTATCATATGATATGTCATAAACAACTGTTTTGTTGCTTAATTTTTCTCTGATACGTCATAAGTACCATACAAAGCATATTACAACAATATTTTATTTCAAAAGTCGTGCAAGTTCGCGAAACGAAATTGTCCTGACGCCGTGCTGGTGATTAGAAAAACGGTCCTGGTTCTGTGCTCATATGTCCTGGTTATGTGCCTTTATATTTTAGTCAAAAGTAGCAAATATTCAAGATCATTGATGCTTAACTGTAATTTACTAATTAGCTGTTATCTGTTTTCTTATTGTTTATAATCGTAAACTTATTGTGAATCTGTTTACTGCAATTATGAACAAAATAAACCGTATTTTTTTAATAGACTGTTTTCTGTTTTCTTATTAAAGTTGATCAAGGCAAACACTCAGATTCAGGTCAGTCTAAACACTTCTTAGCTGAGTTTAGATGATGAATTCAGTGTAATCTAAACATCCTGAATATTGTTTCTCTGACTTTGTACGATACTGTAGATACTTTTCGTTTTATTCGACAACATGAAACTCAGATCAGCCTTGTTTCTGCGCGTTAGAATCATGTGGTTTCAGAAGCTAAAATCAGATTTCCTTTTTTTTAGTTCTAACAAGTAGTAATTCGTTACTCTTCATTTTTCAATGATAATCCCTACTTTTCTTCTCATGATTTTATAACATATAGATGATCATTTGATAGAAGTACACATACGAAGATTATGATAGTATGAAGGATTTTCTTACACTTGTTTTGCAATAAAACCTATAGTATTTAAGTATATTATCAACTTTTCTTTTAAATTTGAAGTTTCATATGACTACAATTGTCAAGATGTGACAGTATTCTAAGTTCTAACGTTTAGTTTGTTCCAGCGCGGGTACCTGTTGTTGTTGTGAAAGTGACGTAATAAAATTCACCGTCAAACTATTGTTGACAGTATACGAAATAAAACCGTTAAATTATTTAAATTCAACTGTAATTATTAAACCAATTTATTTTTAACATTTTTTAAAGACATAACGTCGTATTTGTTCAAAAATTCTGATAAATATTTTTACCAATTAAAGGCCAAAATATTGTCCCTGTGGCATTTTTCAGATGTTACCGAGGAAATTGGCCCTATGGCACAGAACTGGGTAATATAAGCAATATCTCTATATATAACAAGTTATATATTGGTGGCCAATCGACTTTTATAAAAACAGTTATAACCCTTGAACATAATAAATTTATGGAAAATAGCCCCGTTTTTGCCAGATTTCTAATGAAACTTATACACTAGTTGTAGTTTAATATCAACAATATCTCGGATAAGTTGTACAATGATGGATAATGGACTTTTTTTAGTTATGACCTTTAAAATATAAAAAAATTATGGAAAATGGCCTCGTTAGCGCTCTCGATGGTACAAGATTATATATAATAGATATTCACAGTCCACTGATTGGATAAACTACTGAGGGGGGACAGGGGTCAAGAAAACATAAACTGTATATCAGTAGATGAACAGACACTGACAGATTGTTAAAGGAACGTCTATAAAAATGTTGTTACATAAAATCTGATAGTGAGTAAGGATCTATCTCGCCATAACAAAATCTATGTATGAGATCTTCTTCGACTTGGCGAACGATGAATATTATCTCTTTGTTTAGAATGAGCCGAAAAAACATCTTCTCTAGCTGAACCATCGCTAAAATCGAATGAGCGAAAGAACAAATTCACTAGCTGAACCACCGCACAAACCGAATGAGCCGAAGAATAACTTCCCTGGCTGAAACAGTGCACATACCGAATGAGCCGAAGAACAAATTCCCTGGCTGAACAAGCGCACAAACCGAATGAGCCGAAAAAAACTTCCCTTGCTGAACCACCGCACAAACCGAATGAGCCGAAGAATAACTTCCCTGGCTGAAACGGCACAAATACCGAATGAGCCGAAGAACAACTTCCCTAGCTGAACCATTGCCCAAACCGAATGAGCAAAAGAACAACTTACCTAGCTGAACCACCGCACAAACCGAATGAGCCGAAAACATCTTCCCTAGCTGAACCATCGAACAAATCGAATGAGCCGAAAAAACATCTTCCCTAGCTGAACAACCGCACAAAACGAATGAGCCGAAGAAAACCTTCCAAGGCTGAACCACCGAACAAACCGAATGAGCCGAAGAACAACTTCCCTGGCTAAAACCGCGCACATACCGAATGAGCCGAAGAACAACTTCCCTAGCTGAACCACCACATGAGCCGAAGAATAACTTCCCTGGCTGAAACAGTGCACATACCGAATGAGCTGAAGAATAACTTCCCTGGCTGAAACGGCACACATACCGAATGAGCCGAAGAACAACTTCCCTAGCTGAACCATTGCCCAAACCGAATGAGCAAAAGAACAACTTACCTAGCTGAACCACCGCACAAACCGAATGAGCCGAAAACATCTTCCCTAGCTGAACCATCGAACAAATCGAATGAGCCGAAAAAACATCTTCCCTAGCTGAACAACCGCACAAAACGAATGAGCCGAAGAAAACCTTCCAAGGCTGAACCACCGAACAAACCGAATGAGCCGAAGAACAACTTCCCTGGCTAAAACCGCGCACATACCGAATGAGCCGAAGAACAACTTCCCTAGCTGAACCACCACACAAACCGAATGAACCAAAGAACATCTTCCCTAGCTGAACCACCGCAAAAACCGAATGAGCGAAAGAACATTTTCACTAGCTGAACCACCGCACAAACCGAATAAACCGAAAAACAACTTACCTAGCTGAACCACCGCACAAACCAAATGAGCCGAAAAACAACTTTCCTAGCTGAACCACCGCACAAACCAAATAAGCCGAAAAACAACTTACCTAGCTGAACCACCGCACAAACCGAATGAGCCGAAAACATCTTCCCTAGCTGAACCATCGCACAAATCGAATGAGCCGAAAAACATCTTCCCTAGCTGAACAACCGCACAAAACGAATGAGCCGAAGAAAACCTTCCAAGGCCGAACCACCGAACAAACCGAATGAGCTAAAGAGCATCTTCCCTAGCTGAAACGACGCACACGCTGAATGATTTAAAGAACATCTTTCCTAGCTGAACCACTGCACAAACCGAATGAACCAAAGAACATCTTCCCTACCTGAACCATCACACAAACCGAATGGACCAAAGAACATCTTCCCTAGCTGAACCACCGCAAAAACCGAATGAGCGAAAGAACATTTTCACTAGCTGAACCAACGCACAAACCAAATAAGCCGAAAAAACAACTTCCCTGGCTGAAACGGCGTACATACCGAATGAGCCGAAGAAAAACTTTTCTGGCTGAACCACCGCACAAACCGAATGAAACGTCCCAAAACATCGAAAGATGCGCAACGCTATTTCAAGCATTATCTAAATAATTAAGACAGTGATTGCCTTATATTTTCAAAAAGTTACTAAAATGAAAATAACTGCAGTGTAAGCAAAAACGTTATTTCGGTGTTTTAAACGGGAGTTTTTCGTGCATTCTTCGCATTTCAAGATAATCAAATCAACAAAGTAGTTGTCTCACTTTAACTGCATATTTAAGTTTTTAATCGACATAAAAAGTAAACGTGGTTTCAAAGCGCTAAACCTCTCACTTGTACGACAGTCGTAGCAATTTCCATTATATTGAAAATGATGCGTGAACAAACTGTCACAAATAGGGGTACAAAAACAGCTAGGACCCAATCAGGTGCTCTGGAAGGGGAAGTAGATCCTGGGAAGCTGAAACCATCTCTTTTGTCGTTTTGTTTGTTTTGTTTACAATCGAATTTTATAGTCAATTTCTAAATATCAGTCATAATCAAATCTCAAAATCAAAAGCTCAAACACATCAAACGAATTGATAACAACTGTCATAATCTTGACTTGGTACAGACATTACCTTGTTTAAAAATTGGTAGATTGAACCTGGTTTTGTAGCACTAAACTGACAGTCGCTTAAAATTCCGTTATTTTTACAACGATGCGTGAACAAAAACAGACATAATCGTTGAAATAGTCAAAGTATGTGTGTACAGCAGTCATCACTGTGTTAAAATCTCTAGACAAACAAACATATACAAACAAAAAACAATCAAAAAAAACATCTATCAAAAAAAAATATATATATTTTCCTTTACCCTTTTGTTTCATTGATGGCAATATCCCTATTCCCCAGCCATCTTCGAGGGGAAGGGGCTACCCAATTTGAAGAAAGATAGTTTGCGCCAAACATTCTTTAATTCGCGACAATTTACAGGTAAAAGTCATGAGCCATAATGTACATGCAAGTTGTACATAATTGTTTATAAAAGTATACCTCCTGTCTTATACTGCCTCGTACTCAGCATGTTGAGGTGGAAGTGGAATTTTGAGTAGGAAGTTTTATGTTAAAATATATATCAAATTCAGAAAGTCTCAAATGAAAAGTCCCCCAAATCGAAATAAGCGCAAACATACTAATTTAGACAATAAACGTATCCAGTGACCTCCTATATTTGCAAATCACTTGATTGAAAATCCATACAGCTGTGTAAGCAAACATGTTATTTTGGCCAAAAAAAAACTTAAAGTGAAATCGTTGTTTATATTTAACAGCAGTTATTCGTGCATTCTTTGCATTTTAAAAATATAATCAATTTATCAGGGTTTCCCCTGGGTCAATTATTTTTTTCGCCACCTATTTCGCCAAAAAACAATATATTTTTCGCTACTTTGTTCTTTTTTTGCCAAGTAACATACATATAAACTAGATGGATGTAAATAAATCGTTGTATATATTTCTTTCGCCAATTTTTTTCGCAAATGACAAATTTTAACTCCACAATTATCATTTTTTTCGCACGACCGCCAGCGGAAAACCTGAATTTACACAAAGTAGTTGTCTCTCTTTAACGGCATATTTATGTTTTTTTCGACATACAATTTTCCGCTACCCTTTTGTGTCATTGATAACCATATCTCTATTTTCCAGTCATCTTGGTGGGGAGGGGGCCAAACAGTTTGGTACGTAGTTTTTATTCATTTGCGACAACTAACAGGTAAACACAAGTCATGAGCCATAATATAAGTTGTCCATAATGTATTATAAAATTACAGCTTCCGTTTTATACTGCCTCGTTCTCAACACATTGAGCTGGAAGTAGGATGTTGAGTAGGAAATAAACTCATCATAGATACCAGGATTAGAGTTTAATGTAAAAGTATATATTAAAATTAGAAAGTCTCAAATGAAAAGGCCAACAAAAAATCAAAATAAGCGCAAAGACATGACATAACAAGCAATAACTTTAGACAGGAAAACGAAGTCGGTGACCTTCTATATTTCAAATCGCTAAAATGAAAATCAATGTAGCAGTGCAAGCAAAAATAAACTTAAAGTAAAATCGTTGTATTTTAACAGCAGTTATTTGTGCATTCTTTGCAATAATCAATTTAAACAAATTAGTTGTTCTTCAACTGCATAATTAAGTTTTTCTTCGATTTATCATTTTTTGCTTCTCATTTTGCCCCATTTGAAAAAAAAGTTACAGTTCAACGTCAAAGGTACATCTCCATATAAACAAGTCCGTCCTAGCTCAGTAGGATATGTATGCAACACTTCTGATGAACTGTGACCTCAATAAGTGGTATCTTTTCTACATCACATTAATAATAGAATTGAGAATGGAAATTAAGAATGTGTGTCAAAGAGATAACAACCCGACCATAGAGCAGAGAACAGCCGAAGGCAACCAATGGGTCTTCAATACAGCGATAAACTTCCGCACCCAGAGGAGTCCTTCAGCTGACCCCTAAACAAATATGTATACTAGTTCATTGATAATTTTAGAAAGTCCCTATTTACCTTTCATGTTTTCTTATGGCTGATCCTGGTCTGATTTTTACAGAAGTTATTGGCAGTATTTTCTTTATGACATCAATAAAGATGTAAATGTTCGGGTGCTGTATATAAATAAAGGAAACAGTAGTATACCGCTGTTCGAAATTCATCAATCGATTGAGAAAAAACAAATCAGGTTACAACTAAAAGTCCTAAAACTGAGGGAAATACACCATAATATAAGAGAGCAACGACTCAAAAGAAACAGTAGTATACCGCTGTTCGAAATTCATAAATGCTCTTCAATTTCGTACTTTATTTGCCTTTTTAATTTTTTGGGATTCAAGAGTCACTGATGAGTCTTTTGTAAACGAAACGCGCGTCTGGCGTAAATACAAAATGTTATCCTTCAAGTTGTATCTATGATATAGTTTATTGATAAGAACATAAACAAACCAAACAATGTAAAAGTTCGGATGCTGTATAATAATAAAGGAAACAGTAGGATAAACTCTGTTCGAAATTCATAAATCGATTGAGAAAAAAAAACAAATCCAGGTTACAACTAAAAGTCCTAAAACTGAGGAAAATACACCAAAGTATAAGCGAGCAACGACACAAAAGAAACACTAAAATGTAACACACATAAAACTGTTCTTTGTATAGTGTAGGGCACGTGACAAGATTCAGGATCGTAATAGTTTCTTTTACAGTTTTTAAAAGCCGCTGCTGCCCAAAAGTGAGATAAGGCGTACCAGCAGAATAGTAGGTATTAAGTACATAATTTAAACTGACTTAATCCCGTCGAATAAAATAACGTACGGGTTTCACTCAGTCACAAATAAGGCTAACTTCACAAAAGAAGTAGATTGTTCTAACCAAGTCTGCGGGTTAGATAACAAATCATGCTTTGCAAACTCAATTGTAAAAATTATTTGATGAAAAAGGAATGATAATGCAAAATTGTTTTGCAAAATTTGTGTTTGTTGTCAAGATAAAAACATTATAAAGACTCATTTTATGATTGAGTGGATGTTCAATTTTTTTTTGTATTATTTATTGGATTTTAATCCAGGCAGATCACAACTTAAAAAATTACGAAAAATACCAAAATATAAACGATCCAGATTTTTGTCAATACCTTCTGTGCAGAAATTTTACAACTTTAAAACTAAGGTAAAGCATGGTCATTACCGATTTGGTTTTATGAGTGAATGTCAATATGTCGACTTGGGAAGATAACTTCTAAAAATATCTGAATGAACCGTCAAACAAGAAGTCTTCTGTTTACTAACTGACGAAAACGTCGACATGATTGAGAGTATAATGATTGACACGAGAGAAGGACATGAAACAGATACGCCCAGATTTAAGACAATATGTGAAAAGCAGAGTTTCAACTTGTAACTTATGCCATTTTTTTTAGGTATCCTTTGAATTATAAAATTAATACATTTGGTGTAACCATCATTGATGTTTTTAGACAAAGTTTATTGTATTATTGAAACATTTTAAGTGCATATTTAAAGAAATATATAAATGGTTCAAATACTCATATGGTCTGGCCCGTTAATAACCGAACGAGAAACTAATCATATTATCTGACCATAAGCGTACGGTCGAACCATATGAGTAAACGCATATTGTCATGACAATAAACGTATGGTCCAAATAATCATATGGTCCGGAACATAATTATTAATAATTCATAAATTAACTGATTACAAAACTTTCGAAGTTTTGAAATACTAAGGCTTTTCTACATCAGAAATAGATTACATTAGCTGTATTTGGCAAAACGTTTAGGAATGTTGGTCGTCACTGCTCTTCAACTTCGTACTTTATTTGGCCTTTTTAATTTTTTGGGATTCTAGAAACACTGATGGGTCTTTAGTAGACGAAACGCGCGTCTGGCGTAAATACAAAATGTAATCCTTCAAGTTGTATCTATGATATAGTTTATTGATAAGAACATAAACAAACCAAACAATATTATGGTTAATAAGAAAAACAAATTGTTGGTTTTTATATAAACTCTTTAATCTCATTAGAAAATAGAAATGTCAGCATAATTTGTTGAAGGTCGTACGATGACCTATAGTTGTTTAATTTCTGTGTCATTTTGGTCTCTTGTGGAGAGTTGTCTCGTTGGAAATCATACCACATCTTCTTTTAGATATATATATATATGTATAAATGTATTGTATCGAGGTTTATAATCATCAAAAATATGGTTCGTCATATCCGGTTCCATGGCAAAAAGAATAGACAAAAAATTGCCTTGAATTTGACAGATATAGAAAGCGAACCTTCATTTCTTTTCAGAAATTAATTTCCTGCTTCATGCATCTAACTTTGCACAATTTTTTTGTTCTATTTGTTGTTTCCATAAAATATTTGGGGAACTATAGGTGACATGATTATTAAAGCTACCAGTAATGTTTAATTATGCTATATGCAATGAAATGGTATGTAAAAATTATACTGCAGTATTGCATAGGAAAAATCTTTAGTCATAAAAAAATATTTCTTAATTTGAAACAAAGTTAAAATCTGCGTTTTTTACTTTAAACTGAATTTCAATTGTACAAAGACTAATAAAAGAAAACAATGTTGATATTATTCTTTGAAGATATCCAGCTAGATTTGGACAAAAAGAGATATAAATGTCAATCATTTCAAATTTCAGATGTGACATTGATTTAGTAATGGATCAACATTTTGTATTAGTGCAGATGTTATATTTGATATCAACTTTATAAGATAACTATCTTTAGTCGTCATTAACATGATAAATTATTCATTGTTATCTCCGAAGAATGCTTGATACAATGTAACTTAATGATTAAAATCATTGATAACTGACCTTTTTACAGTTTTTAAGGACAGAATGGTCTACTAAAGTTATCTTTCATCTTCTGTTGTTTCCTTGCACAAGATACGAATTTCTGTTTTTATTTATTCATTCAGGTATCTACTCCTTTCTATATTCTGCCTGAAATATCGTATATCGGGTTATTTTCGCGGGTGTAAAATTTCGCCATTTTCATTAAATAAGGTATTCGAAATATTTTGGCGATTATTATTTTGGCAGATTCAAAACTTTTTTCAATACCTTTGCATGTGCACTTTTAAATTGGCGATTTTGTTCTATCCGCGAAAATAAGCGAAAATTTACACCCCGCGATACGGTATCACGTCACAGAATAGTGTCCTAAGTCACAAACCTGATGTTCAGTGGTTGTCGTTTATTGATGTGGTTCATAAATGTTTCTCGTTTCTCGTTTTTTATAAAGATTAGACAGTTGGTTTTCCCGTTTGGATGGTTTTACTTCAACAGGCCCATATCGAATAGTCAGCTATATGAATGACACGAAATGACAATTGTAAAACAATTCAAACATGAAAACTAACTGCTTATTAATGTACAAAAAATGAACGAAATACAAAACAGTAGCAAACGACAACTACTGAATTACAGACTCCTGACGTGGGACAAGCGTCGCATATGTTTGGATAACATTTTAGTATTAGATATAGGAAATGTTAAACAATTCAAAGTAGAAAAACTAACGGTCTTAATAATGTTCAAAAAATGAATAAAAAAAAAATGAAACACAGCAACAACTGATTACCACAGAATTACAGCTCCTGGCTTAGAACAGGCACATATTTTGATTGATATTGTAATCTCAGATATAACATTCTTCTATCCTAAATTCATGTATTTAGTTTTTATGTTAAATTTGTTGTTCTCATCGGATTTTGTCTAATGCTTAGTTCGTTTCTGTGTGTGTTACATTTTAATGTTGTGTCGTTGTTCTCCTCTTATATTTAATGCGTTTCCCTCAGTTAGGGTTTGTATCCCGGATTTGGTTTTTTCTATCGATTTGTGAGTTTTGAACATCGGTATACTACTGCTGCCTTTATTTATAAGAAATCATTGGTTTGAAATTGCTTGCAGTTAAAGTGAATACTCCGAGCTCCATATTTTGTATTTTTGGTGTCTTGACAGTTAATTTTTGCTGTGTATCTTTTTGTCATTTTCAAAAGACCTTTATAGTTAGGTTTTCCATTTTAATTGTGACACACGAGGTCCTTCTTCAGCTTAATATTCTGAAATAACTCATCATAGATACCAGGACTAAATTTTGTATATACGCCAGACGCGCGTTTCGTCTACAAAAGACTTATCAGTGACGCTCGAATCCAAAAAAGATTTAAAAAAGCCAAATAAAGTACAAAGTTGAAGAGTATTGAGATCCACAATTCCTAAAAGTGTTGCCAAATACAGCTAAGGTAATCTATGCCTGAGGTAGAAAAGCCTAATTATTTAAAAAAAATAAAAAAATGTTGTCAACAGTTAATTTATAAATATAACAATATCAATGATAATTCATGTCAGCACAAAAAGTGCTGACTACTGGACTTGTGATACTCTCGGGGAAATAAATCTCCACCAGCAGTGGCATCGACCTAGTGGTTGTCAATAAACTCATCATAGATACCAGGACGGGTCTTGCTCGTGATTGAAGATCGAACTTTGAATTATTCTACTTGTGACCATCTTACAGCAGAAAATGTGCCATTGATTCATTCTAGTGGATAGTTGTCACATTGGCAATCATACAAGATCATCTTTTAAAAATTGTTTTGTTTGTTTGTTCATAAGCTTTTTATCTAAAAAAAAATTCGAACTTCGGTATAGTACTGTTACCTTTATTTACTTCAATTATATTTTCAGTTGATCGCCACGCCATATGTACTAAATCATCACAATGGTTACTTTTGAAAATGCTAATTCTAACAAATTTTTATATAAATAAATTGCTAACACAGAGATATGTGTCGCCTGTTGGCAGAAAATTGAAAAACAACAGTCCGATGGACCGCGTGATTAATTATAATTCCTGTACTATGACCTAGATGTGCGAGGCAGATTGTGTTAATAGTTTACAAATTTACATTCATTATTGTTCATGTATGTCCTTATTTTTTATTTCATACAAACTGATAGATTGTTTTCATATTGACATATTCTGATTTACGTCCTATCTTTTAAATTTCTTTGTTTCTCTTATGGGTTCCTCGTTTACCGAAATATTAGAATCATATTCAAAACAGTGTAGCTGTGGCCATTGATTGAAGACCTTAAATTATCCCATTGACTGGAGCAGATTGTGTAAACATTTGTCTGTAACGACCACTGCTCACTATTTACTTATTATAGAATTTAAACTGTGGGGTCACTAAAGGTTCTTAACGCCTTGAATGTTAAAATAATTCGAAAAATTAATGAGGAATAACTTTATGTTTTGATTTATATTATTGATACAAATCAAAACATCGTGTTATTCCTGATTAGATTTTCTAATTACTTTATCTAACGGATTGAGAACCTTTTGTGACCCAACAGTTTAAGTGTCTTTAACAAGTACATAGTGAGCAGCGGTCGTTACAGACAAACGTTCACATAATCTGCCCCAGTCAATGGGATAACTTAAGGTCGTCAATCAATGGCCACAGCTACACTGTTTTGAATATGATTCTATAATACAAAGAGCCTGTCTTTGGACCTGTATTTGGAAAATGCCATGCTCCATCGTACGTAAATAGTACCGTGTGTAGATGGAACAAAACATCCACATGAGGTAAATAAAGTAAATTGAACATAAGTGTACCCAGTTGGAAATCAGGCCAAGATTACTTGCCTTCCAACTGTACCGCTATCAAACCAATCCTCCCCGTTTGATAAAAAAAAAAACCTTCAGCGTCAAACCATCACACCTCAGCGTGACCATTGCGGTTCATATATGAATAGAAATAGTCGATACCAATTCAATTCAATTCAATTCAAATCTTTATTGTCATTACACTTTACGTTTAAAGTTTGTGACACAACATAAAAAAACAAACAATATAAATGAAATAATTCATAAACATGATAGTAGTAAGTATTTCAAGAATATCTTGTTCTAATGTCAATAGTATGTAAGAAAGAAAGGATCACGGCTTATTTACCTTTATGTCTTATCTTGGGTTGAGCTAGTTATCAAAGGTACCAGGCTGATAGTTTAATACGTCAAATGCGCGTTTCGTCAACATAAGACTCATCAGTGACGCTCAGACCAAATAGTTAGAAGACAAAACAACACAAAGTTGAGGAGCAATGAAGACCCAAAATTCCAAAAGGTTGTACCAAAATAATACGGCTAAGGTTATATATGTCTAGGATAAGAAAATTCTTAGTATTTCGCATATTTCATACTTTTGCAAACAGTTCATCTATACCATGCATGTTAATCTATAATATATTTCTGTATTATTATCTATCAAAAAATACTAATAACTGTTCTTATATCACAATATTTAAGAAAATAAATTTCATCCTCAATTTTTTTTAAGCTTTTGCATATTCAGCCTTCTCGTGACATTTTAATATATATTCCCTATCTTATGATGGTCGTGGTCTAGGTAGTTCGACAAAAGTGTCCTTACACCGGAAATCCTAGTCCAAATGCCACAAAAGGGATAAAAAAAGTAAAGGGATCTGCATCACAAAGTCAATTACACGATATTAAGTATTCCAAATCTAATTGTATTCATATGAACCAATAGTTCAGTGGATGTCATATGAACCAATAGTTCAGTGGATGTCATATGAATCAATAGTTCAGTGGATGTCATATGAACCAATAGTTCAGTGGATGTCATATGATCCAATAGTTCAGTGGATGTCATATGAACCAATAGTTCAGTGGATGTCATATGAACTAATAGTTCAGTGGATGTCATATGAACCAATAGTTCAGTGGATGTCATATGAACCAATAGTTCAGTGGATGTCATATGAACCAATCGTTTAGTGGATGTCATATGAACCAATAGTTCAGTGGATGTCATATGAACCAATAGTTCAGTGGATGTCATATGAACCAATAGTCGTTTGTTTATGGGGTTCATTATTGTTTCTAGTTTCTCGTTGTTTTGTAAAACCAGGTTCAAGCCACCATTTTCTACATTTGAAAATGCATGTACCAAATAAAGGCAACAGTAGTATACCGCTGTTCAAACTCATAAATCCATGGACAAAAAACAAAATCGGGCTAACAAACTAAAACTGGTGGAAACGCACCAAACATCAGAGGAGAACAACGACACAACACTACAATGTAACACACACAGAAACGGACCAAGCATCGGACAAAATCCCACGAGAATAACAAATATAACATCAAAACCAAATACATGAATTTGGGATAGACAAGTACCGTGACACGTCTTATCACAATGTGAATTTACACTAAAAAATAAGAGAAAACAAACGACGCAACATTAAAATGTAACACACACAGAAACGAACTATAATATAACAATGGCCATATTCCTGACTTGGTACAGGACATTTTTAAAGGAAAAAATGGTGGGTTGAACCTGGTTTTGTGGCATACCAAACCTCGTACTTTAATGGCCATGTTAAATATAACATTGAAATGTTAGGAATACGACAGTTGTTGTCCATTCGTTTTAGATGTGTTTTGTCATTTATTTTGCCATGTTATTAGGAACTTTCCGGTTGAATTTTCCTCGGAGTTCAGTATTTTTGTGATTTTACTTTTTATAGCTTGCTGTTGTGTCAGATACAAATCCGTGCTGAAGGCCGTACTTTAACCTATAAATTTTTACTGTTTCCACCAAAAAATATACTGACCAGTTGAAGCGTTAAACAACGATCAATAAAAGAGGGGCGAAAGATAGCAGAGGGACAGACAAACTCATAGATCAAAAATAATCTGACAACGCCATGGCTAAAAATGTAAAAAAGACAAACACACAAATAATAGTACACATGACAAATAAAGAAAACTAAAGACTAAACAACACAAACCCCACCACGTCCACTAAAATCAACATAGCCAAAAGTGCTTAGAGTTGAGGTACATACCAAAAATTATTAATCAATTGCTATGTCAGTCTTTTAGCTTACCGAATTGTTAAGTATGTTACAATTATGGATTATCTGTTTTGTTATTGTTCTGTGTTTGCTAAATTGCAAATTGCCAATGAATATCACACAAATTAAACACTAGTGCGGTTTGCAGGGAGGAATTATCTCTAAAAATTATCCATAATTCTTCTTCAGCACTTTCTTATTCCATGCATGTCATTTCTATTTGTTTGAAAACAAACCGAACAGTAAAAGGACAATAATGACATATTAATAACTGGATTAATGTCCTTGATAAGTCTTGTTGAAATTTACTTGAGAACATGGAGAAAAGAAAAGAATCACACAAAAGTTTCGTTTAACAACGGCATTAAATGTGCCTAGAAGCATAGTCTACAGAAGTCCATTTAGATGTATTTCGTAATGGCGTCTCCTTTTTACATCGAAATAAAGCCATGAAGAATGATTTCAATATATTCCGCAAGTTTTCGCTCATTATCAAATAAATTACAAAATTTAAAGAAAATCCAACTTGCCAACTTAACAACATGAACGAGTCATTAATCATTTCGATCATTGGGACAATTGGAACCAATCGTGATTGACTAATTGTCCTTGAAATGAAAAATAGTTCCAAAAGAATGAAAATCACAGATAATAGCACAATGATTAAGGCAGACCGGCGTGTTTTCCTTTTTGCAATCGAGTTTTGATTCTTTGTGATACTTTTCTCATCGGTCCAAAGTTTCCAACAGATATATGCAGTGCATAAGAATACTCCAAGCACAGCAAAGACAATGACATTATTTAACGATGTATCAAAGCCCTTGGTATAATAGTGGTCTAACAGCTCGCCATAACAACAGGCATCTTCCTCTCCTTTAAACAGCAATCCGTTGTAAATTACGGTAACCCATGCAATGATGCTAACGACAATAATAAATATTAAAAATATGACGGAGACTGTTGATTTGTTTCCTACGTTCAGCATAGTCCAAAGAGGAAACTGTAATGCAACAACCTTTTGAATGTTCAGCATAACAGTTAGAAAAACGGATATCGTATGGAATCCCACCGATATGTTGGCAAGCGGTAAATAAACAATGCAACTAGAATAAAGTTCCGGCCAAACCCATCCGCCAAAATATCCGTATTCGTCAACTTCCAAGTCGTCATAATGAAATATGTATGCTACAAAATATGGCATCTGCGCTAGAATTGCCGTCAAACAGTCGGAAGCGGCGAGTGCTGACAACAAAATAGTCGATGGAGTTCTATTTTTAGGGCGTAAAAATATAAGAATGACAATTGTGTTGACTATAGCAGATTCAGCGGCCAAACCAAATTGTGTGAAGATTATCCAGGCAGATGGGATAAACAATTCACTTTGTTCACATGTATCATTGTTTTCGTGATTTCCGAAAAACTCGTCCATAGTTGTACGAAATGTAAATATCGTATAACTATAACACTAAATCTAAAGTTAATAAGTCAGGTACAACTGCGCCTTTCCTTAGTGATATTTTTATTCGAATCAAACAATCCGTTGAATATAACCACCTGGAAAAAGAAATAATAAAATTGAGAATGGAAATGGGGAATGTTGGTTTATCAATCAAAAATGACATTTTATAATCTATATATGTTTACGGTTACCCGACCAACCCTATTATAAGTGCCGAACCTAAGTCATTATATTTCCATCATAAAGTGAAAAATAAACTAAACTCGTGTTAAAAGTGAATATAATGTTGCCTGATACATCCTAATGTTCATAATCATGAATATGATAGCTGTTTAAAGAAATTGCGAGTGGTGTGATGAAATAACCATTTTGCCTACATTTTTTTCCAATCAATAACAAAAAAAATAATCCATTCATTAAAAATACGGGTAAACTCAGTCCATGATCAACTCTGCCCAGGACAAGATGAAACCGCACACTCAAAATCATGTCACAAAAAATAAAATGAAAATACCGACCTACCTACCCTATTTTTTTAAAGCATGAAACCTTAAACAGACATATATGTTTTTTTGGCCTTATAGAACTATTCTGACCAGTGGCAGATCTAGAAATTTTCAAAAGTGGGGCCTACTGACTGACCTAAGAGGGGGCTGCTCCAGTCACGCTTCAGTGATTCCCTATATAAGCAACCAAATTTTTTCCCAAAAGGGGGGGCCCAGCCCCCCCCCCCCCTAAATCCGCCTCTGCTGACATATTGTTGTTTATAACCTATAGTATAAGATTTATCTAATCTGGCAAGAATTGTACCTGTGATAGAGCTAACAAGGCAATTTTCCATAAATCTAATATTTCCAAGGGGCATAACTTTTGAAAAAAGGTGATGGGCCACCATTATAAAACAGTTTCAAGATAATGTTGATACTATCCTATAAAAATTTAAGTTTAGTAAAAATCTGCCAAGAATTGTAATTGTGAGAGCTCTAACGAGGCCATTTTCCATAAATTTAATATTTCCAAGAGGCATAACTCTTTGAGAAAAGATGATTGGACACCTTTATGGACCTTGTCCAAGATTTTGCAAATATTAACTTAAAGTATGATGAGTTTTATAAAATAATCAGAGAAGAATTGTACGGCTGTAGTACAGGTCTGTTAGAGTGCTGGCAAGGCCGTTTTCTATAAATTTAATATTTCCAAGGGGAATAACTCTTTAAACAAGTTGATTGCCCACCATTTTAGAACTTGTCAGGGATATTGTTGATATTGACCTAGAGTATAAGTTATATCAAATGTGGTTAGAATTGTACAGGCCTGACTGTGAGAGCACTAACACTAACAGGACCTCAGTCTCAGAAGAATCCGGGTCCGTCCGCCCTGATTTCGGTTCGCCCTAGTTCCTTTTCGCCCTGAGACCGTTCGCCCTGATACCTGTTCGCCCCGGGTATGTTCGCCCTGATTTTTATTTTTTATTATAGTGTAGTGTTTGTTTGTGTGTATTTAATTGAATATGTTGAATTCAGTCTACAATTTCGCCGAATATTTACGATGTATTATGTTGTCTACAGCTAGCTGCTACTATAGGTTATAAGTTCCTGTAAATTTCAGGACTACAAGATATTGTGCATGACTTCAAGGTATTGAGAACTAAGTTAGTATCTGTATGTAATTACGTTACTAGGAAATTAGTTTTTGTGAATTTCGATCAGCACTACATTGTATTTTTAAGAAGCCAAGCTGCGAAAATAATTTCCCTTTCATGCCTAACAATTTGTACATCAGTGTTTTTACCCATCCAAGCTGACTATTTTATTTGAGGAAAATGTTATTTTCATTATTAATCCACCAAAGACAATTCATATACCAATCAGTGATATCAAAGATTTCAAATTATAATTAATATTCTGTATTTAACTTTTAATAGATATATATAAATTTTGATATATATAAATATATATTTCTTTCATTAATGTAACATATACATCAGGGGCGGATCCAGCCATTTTAAAAAGGGGGGGGTTCCTAACCCAGGACAAAGGGGGGGTTCCAATTACATGTCCCCATTCAAATGCATTGATCGTAAAAAAAGGGGGGTTCCAACCCCGGAACCCCCCCCCCCTTTCTGGATCCGCGCCTGTACATATCATAAATGAAAATAGGGCGAACGAACCCAGGGCGAACGGATTACCAGGGCGAACAAACTCAGTGCGAACGAACCTAGGGCGAACATGTAATCAGGGCGAACGACCCCGATACCGTTTCAGAACACGACCTGACAGGCGGACGCCTGGTGTTTCCAATGCGTCCCCGCCAACGCGTAATGAGGGGTCTAGACCATGTAGACTAGACGGTAGTGCATTACACACTAATTCTTTACACGATTCTGTGTCTTTCAACACCTTATTTGTAAAAATACAACCATGTCAATCCAGATATTTTTGAAAAAAATGTTTCTATATGAAATGTTGATGTAAATGTCTAAGTGACTAAAACTTTTGACCCTGTTCTCCTTTATATTTTCTATATAATAACTATAAATTGCAATCCTCAGAATAGGATAGCTTTACCATAAACAAATGTACGACTCTCTGCTTTATCTGGATTCCAACCGCAGTATCAGTGATAATAATTAATATGGCCGCTTCATAAACATGATGCTGTCTGGTTCCGAATGAGGACTTTCAAGAGTGCTTCCGAAAAAAATATTTACTTGAAGTCTGTTGTAAAAAGCTAATAGCATACTGTACCATACTGTACCGTAGTACAGTATACGTTGTTACTATTTCTAAAAGACAAATAACACTAATAACTTTCTTATTGATAAAGCAAATACTTATAGGATAGGGTGGCTGATGATAATCAGGTAATTTTCCAGTTTTTCAAAACCCATCTCCGTGTAGTAAGGACATTGGTGAGCTTGACAGAAATGTCGGGAGAATATGTTGATCTGGCCTTACCACTAGTTTATTCCTAGGCCTCTTCTGAGGATAATTAGAAAGTAGTTATTTCACAGGAACTTTTAATACCCCGGAAAAGGGGGGGTGTTCTTCCTATATTTTTATATGTACGATTGTGACGCAAAAACAGGGTTCCTTATTTTCATGTCTTACTGATTAGAACATGGTTACTTTTTCATGCCCTGCTGTCGGGAACAGGTTTATCTTTAACGAAGGACAGATTGGATACTGGATATTTACACAAGTATGTTTTTGCTTACTTAATAAACTGTTTGTTGACAGGTTTTATATTTCTGAACTAGTCTAGAAAATATAGGTCTCTGTCCAGAACAAGGTATACATTTTCCGAGCGTGTCTAGAACAGAGAATACATTTTCGAATTCTAAGCATGTCTAGAACAGGTGATTTTTTTTTCAATTTTTCTGTTTAGAACAGGGTATGTTTTGCAATGTTTTCTGGTTAGAACAGGGTATGATTTGGAAAGTGCTGTCGGCACAGTTATACCCGAAAAGATAGTCAGTTACTTCCCCCTCCCCCGGAATACAACCAAGACAGCAACAACAACAAAAAAGAAGAAATTTACACAATAGGTACATTGTGTAACTGGACAGATGCGTTTTTTAGTCTATATTAGTATATTTTGTACTACTGCTCACTCGACTGTTTTCAAGATTTACACAAGTACATGCATAATATACGCCTAGGCGCTTGCGCGGTGCGCAATAGGATGGAAGTCGTACGATGAACAATTCGCTCAGAATGTCACAGGATCCAGCTGGTTCTTGGGCTTTCGTTGACCCTGACTTATGGCTGCTCAATATGTATCCTCCGTCTAGTATTTGTAATGGCAATAGGCATGGGGCGCTTAAAATGTTACGCATTCAATTACCAAGGTTCATGCGTGAATCAATCATGTGCTTATACTAATTCTTGTTTAAGATGCTTTGATCAGCACCCACTTATGATTCAGTGCCCCAGACAAGACTGGTTTCCTGAAGGCAGGCAAAATGTAAGATTTAAGCAAACTAGGCCTCAGTTTAGACCGAGATTTAAGGCACGTGTAAGCAACTCGTTGCAGTATCCCATCAATACGAACTCGTATACTGGGCAAAATATGAAGTGAATTTTTAGCAAATGCAATTACAATTGATCTTAAAGAGATATCAAATTGAGAATTTTTGTGATATTTATCTTAATATGATTAATTTATGTATAGAATTTGGATTGTATTGATTTCGAATCCAAACTGATGTATCATCTATTGGATAAAGGTTGGACTCCATTAAACACAACTGAATTAAGAGAATTAAAAGAATGTAACTTGGGGGTTATTACAAAAGTGTTGATTCCTAGCTCCGGCTGAGGGTTTTACTTTTGGCTTAATGTTATAATAAAATTATGAACATATGAAGGCTAAAAAAATAAAATGAAAAAAAATGAAAAAATTAAACTACAGCAAATAAATTTAATGTCTTAAGCACAGAAATTCGTATTATCATGTGAAAATCAATCAATAGCTGGGATCGCATACTTTTAATCTTATTAAATTGATGTTCACGTTCTACAAATCATGCTTTTATAACCCGACAGTTGTACGTTCAAAGTTCACATTTAGGATTTTGTAAATTTCTTTAATCTATGCTTTTTATTATTATTCCGTGTCCTTATTGCGTTTTAATAATTTATTAGTTTATTGTATTTTACGCTATCTAAAAGTTACTAATTTCACTTGTATTTTACACTTAACTATAATCTTTTCATTTAGATTAATTATCAAAGATTTATATCCGTCTTTAAGATAAAAGGTTTTGTAACAAAGAATATAGATAATTTAACACTAAGTGATAAATGCCGAAAGCCATTCTTGACAAACTTATACGAAGCTTGTACGACTTTGCCCCCGCAGAGCTATAGAAAAAACAGTACATTAACGGGTGTTGTACGACTTTGCCCCCCGCAGAGTTATAGAAAAACAGTACATTAACGGGTGTTACACGGACTCTTTTTAGACGATACACGGACTCTTTTTAGTTGTTACACGGACACTTTTTATGAATAGAATCACTCGTGCATGATCAGTGAGTTCATGGGCACTTTAACTTTTAATTAGATTTGAACGTTTTGGTTCACCGATTTATTTCCTGTCTTTTTATTGAACAAAATATTTCAGGCCTCGACAATAACGCTTGTCCGATTGTCCGGTACCAGAGGTAAAAAAGGTCGGACAAGTAAAAGCTATACCAAGCTTGCCCGATGGGACAAGTAGAATCATTCTGCAGGAAATAAATTTTAATCCAACTTTGATGAACAAAGTATAAGTATTAACAAAAAAAAACAAGAAAAAAAGATTTTTTTGACATCTTTCCTTTTTAAACTGAAACTAATTGAAACTTTTTATTTCTCAAGACCCCTCAGACTTGCAATCGATAATTTAAAACTGGTTCTTTGTCAAGTACTTTTAACAGGTAAAAAACACACTTTTCTCGGAAACCAGTCTTGACATCCCATTCAACCATGCGCTTTTTATATAAGGTAACAGTTCGTCACCAGCTCGGAAATGATTCGGCTCCATGTTTAATAGACACTTGGAGACATATTTCATAGACATGATTAATAGACAGTTTGGCAAGGCAGTAGACATTTCTGGACCAAGACAAATCAGATCCTTATTTTGTTGCTTTATAATAACTAATACCAATGTCCATACTGTATTTTTTAAATAAGAATGAGGAAATTTATTATTTACCATAAAAATCATCAAATCATGTTTGATCTTTATGTAGAAAAAACAATACTTGCAATGCAGTGACCTATAGTTGTTAATTTCTGTGTCATTTGGTCTTTTGTCTCATTGACAATCATACCTCAAATTCTTTTTATTGATTGCATTTGAATAAACTTTTTTCAACTTTTAAAAAAATAGGATAAAAATCAAATGAGTGTACATTTAGAGGCCAATCAGATAGTGCCTCATGTGCAAAGTATGATGGGACTTTAGCATTGATAAAAACTAGAATCTAAGTCCAGTGACACAACTTAATTCAGTTGTTCATGGCTCATATCTTTTAAAAGTATTTCAAAGGATATAAATCAAATTCTGTTCATTTTTTTTAATTCATTTTGTTCCTTGAATCAACTTGAAAATACGCCCGTTTTTTATTCATCATGTTCATTTAATGCTAGAAATGTTTGTTTCTAATAGCCAAAAATTCATTTTTTTTGGTCGTGTTTTTTTACTTCCGGATCTGCGCAGAACACATAACTCTACTTCCTTCTTCCGGTCTTGTTGTCGTGAGACTTTGATTAGTCTAGTAAAATATAGGAACTCAAGGAACACAATACCAATATTTCATTTTTAATCATTCTTTGTCTTTGGTATGAATAAACATAACCTGATGCATTGCGTTTCTATGTTTACATTGAACATGACGTCATAACTTAAATAACGTCACAAGTAAAATCCCTAACAACAGAACCAAAATCGGAAACGTTACGGTATATATATTTCCGTTTCTTTTTTAACAAATATTTAAGTTACAAAAAATTTTTTCAAGCGAAAAACAAAAGAATTAACGCGCACATAATTTTGTGAAAATAACGCAGACATCCTTACAACTTCTACGTAAGTCTTACTAATTATCTTGAGACAAATAAACATGAATGCAAACTAAAAGAACAAGAAAAGAAAAATAAAACACAACCCTCTTTTCGTGATTATATTTTTTAAACACCATAGACAATAACACGATGACGGGGTGTATAAGTACAAAGCCACGTAATATGTAACAAAGGAACATAATAAGGCATATATAGACAAAGCATATTAGCAATAATAGAAGACAAAAATACAAAATGTATTATAGAACAATAGCACAATGACAGGATGTTTAAGTACAGAGCCACGCCATTTTTTACAAACAAATAGGGAATAATAAGGTGCTACAATATAAACCATGATAAAGAATAGAAAATAATGAACAAACAGTATAACGAATAAAAAAAATGAAGAACCCCATCCACACAAATGAAAGTCCATAAGACAAGCAACCCGACGACACCAAAAAATTGAGAATTTGCTCTGATTTTAATTTGCAAACTACACATCCGACAAATTAATAAGGAGACACATATATGACTAAAATTCTTTAAAAAGTTTTCAAAAATATGATGAAGTCTATCTTGAGTCATGGTTTTCTCTGAAACAGAAAGTGTATGTAAATCAAAGAACATTATGTCTTTGTAACATTTCTCTAAATTTATTATAAAATTGATTTGTTGTCACAGATGAAATTAAAGCGTTTATCGCCCAATATACAGCAACCCAACGACACACTAGGATGTGTAATTTATTTCGAATGTGTTTACAACCATTACATCCGTATATGTTTCGAATAAAAATTATTGAGGACATACATATGACTAATATTAAAATTTCCTCTTGAACTAGTGATATATGGTTTAAAAAGATATCATGAAATTTTTTTAGTCTTCAACTATCAATTGGTGTTAATCAATAAAACAATTGTAATATTTCATTAAATTTCCATATCAAGTTACCCTTTTGTCACACATGAAATAAAAGTGTTAATATTGTTTTTCTGTACATAAAATGAATATTCATTTAAGATAGATTGATAGTAAAGAAAACAAAATTTGATACAAAATATTTTGAATGACTAAATGTACAAACAGATCCGAGTACAATACACTCATTGTCTGAAGAAATTATTCATGTTTATTTATGTTGATATTTGACGTCAAAAGAAAAAGCATTTCCGTTAAAATTATTACAAAGCAGAATATTTTCTTTTTTGTCAAAATAAATTCCATACGGCCTATCCAATCCATCAGATTCAGTAAGAAGTTCTCTATGTTGTTTACCATCATCTGATATAACTATTACAGTATGTGTCTTCTCATTTGTCACATAGACATTCCCCTCATCATCTGTTGTTACACGACGTAAATCTTGAAATTTATCCTTTTTAAACTTCCACATTAACTTTCCATCTAACGAGCAGCAGTATATTGATGGTATGTCTATATAGACCAACCTGTTTCTGTCTACTGTAATGTCGTTGATAAAGTATGAAGGTGCCGGTATAGTACGTATTACTTTACCTGTCAGGTCCATCACATGTATTATACCCATACTAATAACAACGTACAGGTTATTATCATTATATGATATTCCATCGCAGTAATCACTGGTGTTGATTGAACTGGTGGTAGAACGTGTAGATATATTTATTATCAGTATGGTATTGTTATATATACAGGATACTGCTACAGTGTTACTATCTATCTCTGTCATATGATGTGGTCCATAGGGCAGAGGAATGTGATGGAAATCAGTACCGTCTGAATTACAAATAATAAGTCGCTTATTGTTAGAGTCAGTAAACACTAATGTATTGCCTGTTTTGATACAGCTAGTAATTATCGGATTTTCATTCGTTGACTGTTTTATATTCAACTGTTTACGCAAATTGACAGAAACCGGAAGGTTGTATTTGACGGGCGTTTGAGCTTGGGTGAATGATTCTTCTGCCTTTCTTGTGTTTTCTGAAATGGATAAAAACAAAATAACATTGAACAAATATCTGAAAAAAATGGATTGAATGTTGTAACATTAATCTCTTTGTTAAGTAGAGTATGGAATTTTAATTGGGGAAAAATAGGGGAATATTTTTAGCAGATTGACTTCATTTCCATCGGTAACTTCACAATAATCATGCTTTGTTTTGTTTGGCGGCTGTTTTTTTCACCTTTGCACATTAGCCTGTATTTATTGTTAAAAAAATATTCCATTCATCAGGTTTTAGGAAATGTTATTTATTTCCACAGCGAATCTTCCCCTAATTCAAGGATTGAAAAATGAGAGAGACTGAAAACAAGACAAATGTGCTAAACAAGTACTGGACAGACCTATTCAGTTGGAGACATAAATTGTTTGTCGCTTTCTGTCTATGTCATGTTCTAGGAAAAAATGTTGTTTAAACTTCCTTTGTTCTTTTTGCCGCAAGGATACATATGGGGTTTATTGTCTTTTTTTTTTACAGAACCTACTGATAAAAACCACTAGACAACGTGAACACTTAGGCACAATGAATAAAAGTAGAAACACACAAGAGATATTACAAAGATTTATTAATTGTTGATTGCATAACGTCCTGTGACAAATATTTCGAGCATGTTCAGGACGAAAATGACAATGAATCTGGTATAAAGGTCGGGAAAACATTGAGACTGCTACTGGAAAATGAGGGTTTTATTTGTTAGGCACAGGCAAATTGCCTTGTAACAGCCAACCCCTTACAAGCCCCTCAATTAGTTGTTACAAGGCTATTTAACTTACTGAGAGCGTGGTAATCTTTCTACACCATGTTCACGAGGCATCGGATTTAACGTCACCATTCTGACCATACTTGGCTTAATTTCCGTTACATCACACAAAGCCAAACAGACGCCAACGTTGACAAAAAATGTATTGACGCTGGGAAAAATGGTCACAATGAATTAAAACACACCAGAGATATATTGATATTGGATAGAAGAGTGGATTTGCGATCTTTATTTAATTTTATCATTGCTGTAATATATGAGTTAAGTACTGTATAGAACAATAATCAACGTGCCATGATTTAGAGGGGCTTCTGTTTAATAGTGACTTACTTAACCTTTTAATTGTATTCTTAACTTGAAAATGAATGAGACATTTGCCACTGGACGTTTCAAACTAACAATATCCAATTCAACAATGTATCACCCTTGAGATTTCCATATAGTAACGATTTGTGTTGTTGTCTTAGCTATTCTTCATGACTAAAAGTATATTTTGTGAAAACTAGGGGAATTCAAAAACACTTATGTGCACCTTACAACAACATGTCTTTCGATTACGCTTAGATCTGACAGAGAGCAAACTTTACAAAGGATCATCTTGAATCCAGGCTAAAGAAATTGGTACAGATATTAATATCTAGGTCTGACGGGGCTTTGTTGCAAGTGGTCCCCTGTGGATGTATAAGAACGCACTAAAATCAGATTATAATTGGATGACAAGTTTGTTTTGGACACACGTTGCTGTCAATATAATGGAATTATATGTGACTGTCATACAAGTGAGAAGTTTATCTACCTATCAATCCAGGTTTATAATCCATCATTTTCTACATAAGGAAATACCTTTGTCAAATAAGGAATATGACTGGTTTTCCATTCGTTTGATGTGTTAGAGCTTTTGATTTTGCCATTTGACAAAGGACTGGAATGCATGAATACGATTTATCGTGTAAAGGTAATAATATATAGATGTGGTATGCTTGTCATAGAGATGCATCTCCACTTAAGACCTCATGTCATAGAAGTTAACAACAATATGTTACCGTAAGACCTTCAACAATGAACCAAAAAAAAATTTGTATACAAACATTTTAAAAATTTCATGTGGTCAATATTAGCATACAGGGTTAAAAATCAAAAGAATGTAAGAATTAATTTCAGAAATAGACCAATATTTGAAATAGTCTAAAAGTTCTATATAATTTATATAAGAATCCACAAATGACTCATTTCACTACGTGATTTAATAATTTTGATGTTTGTGGTTCCACGTATTTTCTAATTTCTAATAGAAATATAACATGACATATTATAGAACACTAACATACTGACAGGATCTTTTAAATTACAGAGTCACGTTATAAGAACAACGAAACACAAAAAGTCGCATATACATAACACACCAGCAAAAATGAAGGTAATACAAACACATTGATAGGATGAGTAAGTACCGAGCCACGTTAAATGGGTATCACAGAAAACAATACAACAGTAAAAGTAATATTAATAATAGAACAAAGACAAATGAAAAAACAATATAACACGTTGTTAAGATGTATAATGTATAGTCAGCTTTTAAAGATCTTAAGATAACAAATGTAAAACCAAAAATCAAACGGCCAGATTTATGTCTGAAATAATAAAAATGTAAAATAAATATGATAAACAGCAACAAACGATTCCCGCAACAGGCACATAACAAATGTGGCGGTATTAAACATGTTTGCTGGCGTCAAACCCTCTTTTAAACCTGGGACAGATGTGTAACTGTAATATATTAAAGAACAACTACCAACATCAGTTTAAAATGGGCATTACTCCTCATACCGATATAAATCACATAACGACCCTAACACAAACACTAAACGCAATATACATATCTGAGAATACTTAGAGTTAACTGAAGCTAGTTCAAAACCAATAACTAATAAAAAAAAATCATGTAATTGAGTGCAGTTATCTTTGAGGGGACAGCAGTTATCATGTTACATGTCTATTTTACCGCCTGTACAACTTACCTTCGGATATCAAAGATTGGGAGTATGCTTCTTCTTTTTCTGTATTAGATAAAAAAAAATGTTTATATCATTTGAACAACTAATTGGTTAGATGACTTGCGTTACAAAGGTTCTTTTTTTGTTCTCGTCTTTCAAATGACTGAAACATTTGCCACAGTTGGTAAATACTCCTTGGGTGACTGGGAAATATATATTTTGTCACCATAGGTGATCATCCAACCGGCAGGATAGCCCTTACTAAAGTGACGCCCTTTTGACTGTATGGGATGTACAAGTACGCAGTCACGTTTTTTCAGAATGGGGACGTTACATTCAAAGCCTCGTGAAGAGAGAATGTCACACACTCTGCACTTAAATAACCAATGTAACAACTTGTTTTTGGTCCGTTAGTGGTATGTTACATGACAACTTTCCCTATCCAATATACCCTCTTTTTTACGTGGAAGTTTAGCTCTGCTAACTCGTCCGGAGCACCTAAGATCACCCTCAGTTTTTAATGGGGTTCGTGTTGCTTAGTCTTTAGTTTTTTACTATTATTTTTCTGCTTGTCTTTTTAGTTTTTAGCCATGGCTTTGTCCTTTTATTCCTCTGGTTTGTTTCGTCCCTCTTTTCTCCTCCCGTCATCCCGAACGGCCGCACTCAAGACGTACATTCCATATTAGCAATCAATCAATCAATCTATGTATGAAAACGCATCCACATCGGAACAAAATAGGGAGGTTGAATACGCTTCCTGCATTTTAACTCTTACGACCTCAAACAGTAGTTGGACTATTACATGGCCGTACATAATAGTCTTCTAGTAAATCTGTTCTTAATTAGTGCTCTTTCATAACATTTCATTGATCTCTTACCAAAAATGTAACGTTAATTGGTGACCCCTATATACAATGTAAAAAAAATACAATTTGGAAATTGGAAAAAAGTCAATAAAAATGTTAAATTCATAATTGAGGAGAATCGCATACAAAAGTTGTTAACATTTTCTAATGTAGAAACTGGTGGATTGAACCTGGTTTTATAGCGCTAAAACTTTCACTTGTATGACAATCGCATCAAATTATATTAGTACGATGCGTGAACAAAACAAACATAATAGGTAAAATAGTCAAAATATGGGTACAGCAGTCATCACTGTGTCACAATCTCAAAAGAGAAAAGTATTTAACAAAAAAGCACAAAAAGTATCAATCAAATTTAAAAATCACATGCTTCGCGTGTTTGACGTTATAAAATATAAACGACACATACGAAGAAATATCAAATCGTTTTGCCGTTCCATTGTTTTCCACACAAAATATAATTTCACATTGGGAATAGTGGTATACATGGTTACAAAAATCAAAAGTAAGACCAAGTTAATGGAGTAGGTTAAATTGATTATTTGATGAATATTTTTTGGGGAACAAGCAAGCTGCTGCCGTTAAAAGAAAAATATAGAACCTGGTGAGCTGTTCGTCTTTACGATATTTGAGACATTTATATAGATGCATTCTTTGAAGGGGTTTAAGCTGTAATTTTCATATTTGATTTATAACACTAAAATTACACAAAGTCTAAAGTAATCATTTAACAATGCATGGGCTCGATTTTGTTAATTATCTTTCGTGTGTATTTTTTTGTCTAGACGTCATCAACCCTAATGATTAGTCGAGAATAGAAACATGGTCAGGTTTTTCTTCTGAACGACAGCAAAACCGTTGACAAAGTAGGACATCTGTTGGTTATTCAGGATGTACAAGTACGCATCCACGTCCTGTCACAATTGGTGCATTAAATCCGATGCCTCGTGTGACGTTCTTTGCACATTATGAACCCTCGCAATAACTCTTAGAGGGGTGCGTATGTGGTCGGTTTCGAGGGGAAATGTTTTGCATCTGTTCAATATACTTAATTTAAAAATATAACCAGTGCCTTCAAAGTTCTTCCGCCTGCATTCGAGATGTCATCAATTATAGGACCTACTTCTTGTAATAATTGTTCATTTGCTCTAATCCTCAACATGCATGAAATATTGGCAACTGTACAGTTAGCAACCAACCATCAATCAATGATCTAAACGTCATCTAATTAATCGTCGAATTAATATCAGAGTTTGATGGACTCTTTTATTCCTTGAAAATGTTCCATTACCAAATTAGAAAAACAAAGGATAAGGGAGTATCCATCTATGCCAAAAAATATGTACATGTACAGCCAACAACACAAAGGTAAAAAACAGCGCTCTTATTTGCTGTTCTTCATTTTAAAAGTAACAAAGAGGTCATCAACACATAGCAAAAAAATATTAATCTCATGGCTCCAGCATCAGTTTGAGGGGAAATCTCTGCAAAATGATTCCGATAGACTGTCTACGTAGTAGCACAACCAAACAGAATGCCATTCATGACAGCGTTGATATGGACACCTGGTATTTTATTATTTGTACCTTACTATTAACTGGATCGACGTGTCAACGGCCCTCGATTGAATTGATTTCACGCATTCAGTGTCATGGGGATGGATATAAGTTTTGACATAATATGAATTAATAAAGCTGACATTAATGAATGTAACCGTGCATTGACACCAAGGGTGTCTAGACTATCGAATACTTTAAAGCTGTTTACAGTTGTTGTCAGCATCGATGTACCACATTTTAAGCCTGTTCACGCCAGGCTTTCGACAATGTGGTGTCTGTTCTTGTATACTCAAAAGAAACCGAAACAATACAAGTACAATTCATAAATTACTTTGAAAATAACTACACATTTAAAAATAAAACACTCAGATAAAACACGGAAATTAAAAATAGGTAGTTTAATTTCAAACAAATGTATGCATGAAAGTGCTGTATGATGTATATGATTTTATTGTTTTTTTCTCGGTTCCGGTTTTTGTTTAACATCTCCACCTTCGTACATTTCTATACACGTGTAAAAATAACCCCACAAAAACATTTTTTTTTTAAATTACACTAAAATATATATATATCTATATTCGATAAATATAGAATAATTATAGAATAAAGAAAAGTTCAATGAGTTTCCACACAACGCATCATGAATCAAAAGCGAATGTATAAGTGTTGTTCGGTAACGAACAATTTCCGATATTTGAAACCTTTGATCAGCTATGCTTTTTTTACATTGACCGTGGACTTTTAAATTGAAATAAAGATGAAAAATTCAAGGGTATAATTTTATCGTTCGGAAGTGTCAACTCAATTCCCTTTAATGCAACGCCATCGATAATAAGTTGACAGCACACATAAGTGTATAACGCCAGCTAATTTAGTTCATCTTGATTGTGTATATATTAAATGTAGTCCTGGTATCTATGATGAGTTTATTTAGTCTGCCTACATATGTAAATTTTAACATTTAGCTTTTGGTAGTTATTTAGTTTATTCGATCAAAAAGGTATCATCATTCTTTTTTTATATATTTGTTATCCAGTATAATGTCCCCCTTCAGTCTTAATAGGTGGAAGTTAGCTGTTTTGATTGAAGGACAGCTGCATTGGCTCGCCGAAAAAATACAGGATTATTACGACAACACAAATTTAAAAACAGTAAACACTGTTATTTATCTGTTTTAGATGTATTTTTTTTTTTACATTTTTACAAATTATGAAATGCCTTAAATTAATTACCAAGACAAATAGGTAGGACTGTTGCAGTAATGTTATTGTTTTTTCCTCCTCCGTTTGAATGTTTGATGATGGCGTCCGATATATGTCTAAATTGCTCCTCCATTTTGTCGTTGGTTTCAAATAAATCGGCCTCAAAATCAAATTCTAAGTAAACTGGTTCTCTCATGGTTGTTGGTGCATTCCATTGTGTGAACTCTGAAAGGAAGAGATAAGAAAAACATATTACCTCTGGTAGTAACGTTTATATTGTTGAAATCTTTAATATACTGATTTTTTACTATTCAATTATGGAATGATTTAAAGATAACATTTGTTGTTTTTATAATTTGATTTTGTCGTGTTTCCTTCAAGTCTCTAGTTTTAACCTGACATCAAATCATATAGACTTTAGAAGAAACCTGTCGGCTGTGAACTGTTTAAAATCTGAATGCCCATTTAAATCTATAATGAGCATATGAAAAGATAAAAAATTAAAAAGCAAAAATTATCCACAAGACAACAGATTCGTGCATCATAGTCACACACTTTAAAAATATTTTGTAAGAGGACGTCGTCATATTCTCATAGCAGAACGTGAAGTTAAAGGATAATGCTAGCTTCATTTGTTCCCCCTAATGAGCAATTAAAGTGGTCATAACAAAGTACAAATTATTAATTCCTAAAAGGGTACAGTCCTAAGATAATTTTTTAATGATTTCTTCCTTAGTATGTGTAATGTTTTTGTTTGGTGTGTTTTAGTTGTCAAGTGAATTGTCAATATTTAATTCAGTTATGAAGCAGTTGATGTAATGTAATTTACATACACACAAAAAGATGTTTTGGAATTTGTCTGTGGAGACAACAACATCTTTGTCATTGAGGTTTGAAATGTCCTTAGCAACCTTTGGGTATTTCAAGATCCATGTAGCATGGGTATTTATAACATAGTCTTCTTTTTTATTTAAAAAATATGATTGTTATCATTGACCTGAAGGTTTCATTCAGTTTCACAAACACGCCTTTTTGTTTTTAGATATATATAATATGTAATCCACCATTTTCTACATTTGAAAATGCCTGTACCAAGTCAGGAATATGACAGTTCTTGTCTATTCGTTTTTGATGCGTTTTGTTTTTTGATTTTGCCATGTGATTTATATGGACTTTCCGAATCGATTTTCCTCCTAGTTCAGTATTTTTGTGATTTTACATTTTATTCATAAATAGTTTGTTTGGTTAACGTTCCTAGATAAGATATCTGTTCCATCTCATAGAGACATAACTTGGGAACGTTACCAGTATAAATTCACATGTATAGCGGAGAAATTGAAGTATGAGGGAGACCCAAAGTGACGGGAAAGGCTGTACAGAATTAAGAAGACGTTTTAACTCTTAGTCGTTCGAGGCATATACATATTGAAAATAAACTTTTAATAAAATAGTAGTGCATATCAACTTTTTTCTTTTAGTTCCGACTTTTATTCGGGTCAATTTAGTTTGCAGAACCTACGTACTGTGTGCTATTGTCAATTTCTAATCGTCCTGAAAATCTGTAAAATATTTGTCATTTTACTAAAAACAAGCATATACGTATTTAAAATCGAAATTAAGATATCGTTTTTATAGAACATTAATTACCTTGTACAGGTATCAATACCACATCAATAGTTTCAGTATTGAAGGTCGTAATACGTTCTAAAATCCTTCTCAGAAATAAAGTAAGGGTAGATTGTAATAGTTGATCTGTTTCCAGCAATATTACCAATATCTTTACATGTAGAACTATACTCCCTTTAGTGGCAACAATGAACTCAATTCCACCCAAGTCTTTGTTTATTTCGTCTCTGAGGGAGTTCAGAATATCAATGGTTGTCTCGACTTCCTCCTCACTCTGGAAAATGATCTGAACACGGACTTTACGTTTTTCTTCTAAATATTATAAAGTGTATCATTATATTAATTTCCATTAATAATTTTCCTCGGAGTTTTTTTTTTTGTTATGTGATGTCTTACAAGTCTACAAGTCTAATGTTATAAAGCTATTTACATAATGATATTTATAGCTATTGAAAAATTGATCTTTTGCAGAAATGAAAATATGTACTTGCTTGGCAGTTATTTAAATCTTCAAATCCCATCTTTATGAAAGCATCTAACATGGGTTTTTTTCATTTCTGAGGTCAAAGGTGAAATCCGTATACCATTGGTACTTTTTACATTAACTAATCTCCAAATTATATTGATATGATGTGACTTTTCACTGAACTTCATGAAAGATTCTGTATGTTTTTCCGTCTTTATTAACCTTGCCAAGGTGTCGTATCTGTTAGCCTGTTCGTGATGTACAGGTACCTAGCAAGGACCGGTAGGAATGGGTAAGCTAAGCCCAAGATTAATGTGGTGTGAGAATGGATGGGAACGAATCTTTGAGAAATTTGTATGTGACCTGTTGCATAGTAAAGTGTCTTTATCTATCTATTGTCTTTCATTTGCCACTGTACGTTCAGAAAACGTCAACCAATCAATCATCCTTTGGATTCGTGATTTATTTAAAAGCTATTTTATAGTTTCTTAATTTCATTTTGTTTTCTGAGGTAGTAACACAAAAATATCATATATTCATACTTATTACCTTCTGATGATTCTTCCTTCAATATAGATCTCAGATTCATTAAACTTTGATTAAAACTTTCTCCCCAGAAAAACTTTATAGGTTTGTTTTCAAATTGCACTGTAAATTGAAAGTACTTATACAATTATTACATACATTTATACGATGGGCATTTTAAGAATAAAACTAGACGACAACCAGTAATTTAAACATCCCAAATTATGTTACTTTATATTTTTTGTCCACTCTGTATAATACGTATGCGTATATAGCTTAAATTGCGGAGACGTATATATTCTATTAACGCTATTATCTGTATTTTTCCTTTGATCTTTTTTTGTGATAATTCTCATATCACTCGAGTAGAGTGAATGAAAGTTATCGCTTGTTTCTAAGGTCCTTAGCAACAGCGTATTAATTCACATCCACGCGTTAGAGTGTCGGCCAATCAGAAAAGTTTAGCCGAAACTATAAAAAACCTTATCGGTCAACAGAAATGCACAATATTAGGTCAATGTCAGTAAAATATGAACTTTTTTGTATGAGGCTGAGAAACTGGGAAAGGGCGAGGTTCTGCCGAGCCCTTTCCCAGTTTTGCGCCGAGTACAAAAAAGTATATGATTTTATGACATTGACCTAATATTGTTTTTATACTGCAACTTAAATTAATACATTGATAGCTTGTTAAATCGTAACACAAATGTCAAACTTATCTCAATCCCTTAATGAACCCCTGATTCTGGAGAAAGTGGTCCATGGTGAAATTGACATAATACGACATATAGCTATGTTACTATTTAGGAAATAAACACTGCTATACTTTCAGTATAAAAGATGATTTCTCGTAAGACGTTCAGTAAATATTTTACCGTGAATTTAATAATTAATTAATTTATAGTTAATAAAAGTTATCAAATCATGTTTCTAACAGATAAAAAATGTCAATTCTACATAAATCTACTACAAATGATCGTCGGTCTGTCTGCATTTCTTCTGAATACATGTATATTTCTTCGTGTGCGATGCTCAGTCATCGACACATCAGAATTATAGGACTCGGAGTTCGACCTAGATACAACGCTTCAAATCATAGAAAACTTTGAATATCAGGAAAATTTGTATGCACAATTTGGAAAATTTTCACTTGACGTTCCAAATTTCAATAAGAAAACATTTAGTAAAAAGCAAACTACTGAAACTGAAAAACAAGAAGTCACGACTCAAAATATTAATCAAACATCCAATTTACAACCTAACATTGACTTTAAAACGGTGAAAATGGTGTTCGCCATAATTGAACACAGCGAATGATCAGATGAAACAACTTTTTTTTTAAAATGAATGAACAAGCTGTGTGATTACATATTTATATCAAATAAGCCTGCGCCAAAAAGTAGTACCTAAAAAGTAAATGCATTATCATCGTGTAAGATATAGTTTTTGATGGAATTTGTATCAATTTATATTCGAAAATACACACAATAGCGATACATAAATTATTTATGTTTTTTTTTTTTAAACTCGATGCATTTTCTCATTCTCATCTCATCTCGCCCTTCGATGAGATGAGAATGAGAAAATGCATCTCGTTTAAGAAAAATGTGAATAATCTATAAACACATATGGAACGGACGAAAACAAGCAGAACAGAAACATACATGTTTTGTAAACTAAATCCGCCATAAGAAATATAAAGATTAACAAGGAGGTGCAACTCTGAAAACGTTCATCACCCGTAAAAAAACAACAAAAAAGCATGAATGTGAAAACAAATACTGCTGTAGATATAACGCATACAAATTAAATCGGGCACAAAAGTGTGTTCCTGTAAAAATATTTCAAGTACGCTATACATCAAAACACTATGCATCATGAAGGTCTTCGGCATGAATAAATATATTGGGTCAAATTTACAGTATTGCCATGCAAAATTCTATTTTTACACTAACGTTAATAGTGACCATGCATCTCCTGTATTTGATTAAAAATATAAATACACCTAAAAACTTCTATCTCGTTATCATGCCATATTTATACTACTCTTAATCTGCTGAAAATTATTATAAACTATAAATGATGAAGGCAAATTTTCTGGACGCCATAACGAGTTGGTAGCCCGTCCCGTTTTACTCTAATGTAACCAACTGACTTAGACTTATGACTATATTTGTAAAATGAGCCGCATGACGGCCTCTCCATGTGAAACAGGAAACTGTAACTGTCTCGTTTGTATTTGTTTTGCTCCTTTTCTAGGTTTCTAAGTTGTTTTGGTGTATTGTTGTTGTCATTTCGTCGTGTTTTTTTAATGTTTTTTGCCATGGTATAGTTTGTTTTTCGACTTCCAAATATTCATTCTTCGCCTCTTTTTTGATAAAAGTAATTGATATACGTCAGCTCAGAAATATAGGAGCAGAATAAGAGTAATCTATTAACAAAATGCAAAATGACACGACTCATTAAAAATCACAAAAACAGCTCCATCGGCAAATATACAGAATCTCATGATTCTGCATATACTTTCAGGAAATTTATACAATTATCGCTATTTTACGAATTTTTCCTTTGATTTTGCTAATTGAGAATTGCCTTTCTCAGCGGAGTCGAGTGATATGAATATTATTATCTAAGGGAACACGTGCCGTTGTCAAGAAAATTCACAACATCTTCATAAGTAAAATAGTGATAAACAGATTATCATTGGTCATGTCAACTCGATTGCTTTGCTCACCGTACCGGCTTTAGCGAGAAAATCAATCTCGTTGAGTTAACCAACGATAATCTATAAATTTTGGCTACTGTAATAACATAAATATGTTTTAAAAACGCTAATGGTATATACCTTACATTTTATATTTTCCAGTTGTTTTAAGGCGTTCATGTATTTGGTTTGCATTTGCTTATCCATACTGCATGTCTTATGCATTATTATAAGTCGTTCATAATTTGTCTTGTTGAAAAAGTTCCGATCCATTCTACAACCAATATCACGGAACTTGTCGAAGTAATCATCAAATTCATCTGTTCCGATGATTGTGTTACATCGGTGAGCAAAATGGTTTCTGTAACGACGAATGCGTTCTACATCATCTGCCAGTTTCATATCTGCTTCTGGTTTATTTCCCCATCCATTTGTAGGAGGACTTATCAGCGAAAACTCTCGTAACAACTTATAGATCAATGTAATGTCCATTGAATCATATGAATTGGACGAGTTCGCACCTTTTAATACAGTTTGCTGATCAGAGGAGAAACTTGTTAGATGCGGCAAACACATTTGGTACAATTTGTTAGCAGAAATATTTGAGCGGATTATATCTCTGAAGATATTTAGGAAAGTGTCAATGATAACTCGTGAAACTCTTGAATAACGTTCTGTGTTTTTACTATCCTCATCAACTGTCTGGATTACTACAAATACAGTAAACGCAGTTTTACATGTTATATAACTACTTTACTTAATAATTTTAAGAGTCGCCACCAATGATATATTACAGAAAATTTGTTTTTACGGTCAACTTAAGATTACTTGTCCTGGATATGTGTGTGCCTCTATGGCAGGATGCAAAATAGACATTACGGTACTAATATCAATACGAGTGTCATTTAAAGATGCAGCGGGGACTTATTCTTTTGAGATGCCAATCAGCAAAGCCCAAATGACGCACTTAAATCCTGATATTTCATTCATGTAAGATTAATTAAAAACAAATTAATGTACATCATATCGGACGTTGCGTCATTTCATACATGACGAATAATACCCTAACGTATGAGTACTACACATTCCGATAAAAAGTAAGTGAAAGAAACTAAAATTAAACATACCAATATTAGTCAGTATTTTACGGGTTTCAAGAATTGTATCACGACCACTATCTTTCAAAACACATAAAAGCGCGATTATTGTCAAATATATAACGTATGTGTTATAATTGTTAATTGTGATATTTATGTTCTGACTTTCATGAATTTCACACGTTTTATGGTTAATCTGATGAGATTTTAAATATGTTTACGGTTAAACGTCATAGTTTTATACTACTATTAACCATACCATTGACTTGCTGCATAAGTGCCAGTTGTTGAAGCATATCAGTAATATCAATATCAGAGTTCTGAATTGTTTGGTACAATTGTATAGAAATATCTTGACAGAGATAATTGTCCACTCTCTTTAGTACCTCTTGTGTTTTTTTTTGGAACTCTTCGTAATATAGCTGTGATATTTCATCCGACTTTCTACTGATAACGTCATTAGTTGCATTAAGTATTCTTTGAATATCGTCGCCGATTTCAATTTCCGTATCGTGTGGAACATTACCCCACTTACAAGACGGTTCATGCAATAAATTTTCAAATCGCAATAATTTAAAGCACAATTCGGTTGTGAAGTTATTTAAATTTGGAAGTTTTTCCATCAAGGATATTTCACTATCTGTGAAATCGGTAGGTATGTTATTTAGTTGATATTTCACTTGTAATCCTCTTGGACTAATACATTCTTTTAATATTTTTTGCATTACTTTCGGGAATAGTTTCTTGACAATATTGCCTAGTCTTGCAAGTCTTTCTTTAGATTCTGCAGACATAGTTAGAGTTGCTTTGTTCAAGTTATACACTACAATAATAATTTAAAAAAATTACGCGATGTATATTCGGCAATGCATACATGTGATATTTGATACACAAAATAAGAATAATAGCATAATACCAAGTTAAATAACTTCGTTATTCAATTGGTAAAAGTATTGAATAATTCCCTAAAGCTCACTTAGTATTATTTGCCTGTTTCGTATCATCATAATTGTATATCCTGAAAAAGGATATTCTGTATTTGTAATTGTAAGAACTAAAGTAGTACATGTAGTATGGAGAATGGTATATGTGTAGTATTTTACTAATATACATAAAACTGTGCATATCCGAAAAATTCCAATATGGATTACAATGAAATAAAAATGAGATAGCTTTATGTAAAAGCTATCTAGATAGTTTGCACATTTGCATAAAGCATAACCAAAGATACAATAAAGGTGATAGCATACGAAATTGGGACACACTGTTAAGATTAGAGCAGTAAATTACTGATAATGTAATTTCGCATAGGAACTACATTAACGGTAACCTGCGTTCTTATATATCCCGCACAATCAATCGGACGTAATGACCATATGTCTACTACCCAGTCACACTTTGAGTTCTGAAGTCGTACAACTCGGGGGTTAACATATAATAGGATAATGAACGCCATACTAATTTCCAAATTGTACACAAGAAACTAAAATTAAAATAATACAAGACTAACAAATGCCAGAGGCTGCTGACTTGGGACAGGCGCAAAAATGCGGCGGGGTTAAACATGTGAGATCTCAACCCTCCCCCTATACATCTAGCCAATGTAGAAAAGTAAAAGCATAACAAATGTACGTTTATTTTTTTTATTTCTGTTTAAACGATAGATATCTTAACTGTATTGATTTAATAGAGACGAGTCCTTAATGTAAGACTCTTGTATATGCTTATTTATAAACCATAAGAAATTTGTAAAAAAAAAAATGTTTATCATCTTTAAACATTTGTTACATCTAGTAAAATCTCCATTTTGAATATTTGAAGGCCAACCAAGATATTTAATATATTGATTTGTCTAACATATAATCCATAAAAGATAAATACAGACCATAAAATAGTGTCTACTTAGTTTAAATGTTTGTACTTTATCTCATAATCTTAAGCTAACATCAAATGTGTTTCATCAAGTCATGTACCGAAAGGATTAATAATATTTTATACACGTCACTTGGCCAACTATTATGTTTTACTATTTATTATTAGTGTGCCAACAGACGGTATAAATAAAGCCCCAAAATGTGTCTCGAAAAAATACAATAATTCAAAAACCCTTGTCGTAGTACATGGGTAATTGGATCGACCTTTACCTTCATAATATACTCATGTATTTTTTCTAATGTTAAAACTGTTCATACATGAACATGATGAAGACCACGATATTTACTCTTTTATGAAACTGCCGTTTGAAGAATACATAATTAAGCTTCTGAAGTGAATAAGACTTAGCCAAAGTGTTTCGAAGTTAAATCTCGAACATATCAGTTCAAGACGCACATACAAATTCATTTCATACTAATTTTAAATCATATTTTATCAACATATATTCTCTCTGCATGTGTTTCTTGACCATGTTTTTATGACTCATTCTCAAAATGTTTTTTTTTTTTTATATTATAATAACATTTAGAATGAAAACAGCCGAAGGCAACCAGTGGGTCTTCAAAAAAGCGAGACAATCCCGTACCCAGAGGCCCTTAAGCAAAACTGCGCACTATATCACTGAAAATGGACGTCATACTAAACTACAAAACATTGAATGAACTAAAATTAAAAATCATACAATAATAAGGCTCATTGTAGACGAGAATCCAATTTATGACAAAAAAATTCTTGTTAAGTGTTGTTGGTCATTTAGTTTGATAAGTTTCTCTCTATCTTCTTTTGTTTTTGCTCATAACACAATAGAGGGTAAACGAATCCTCATTTACAGGCAATTCGTATACCTATATCGGCAAAATTTGACTTGTTAGTAGATCTTTTTTTGCTGATCATTTGTGTGATTAAAAGGTGTAATTATCTATTATAATTATCATCATTGAAGGCAAAACACAAAAAAATAGAACAATGTAGAAAAAACAAACGCACTAATTCACACAGTAAAACTGAATTTAAGAGAAGTTCGAGTCCGATGTCAGAATTTGAAACAAAAGAAAACAAAATGACAATAATACATAAATAACAACAGACTACTAGCAGTTACTGACATGCCAGTTCCCGACCTCAATTAAACTGATTGAATGATTATGTATACATCATATCAATATCAGGCACAATCCACCGGTTAGGAGTTTAGTATTTTACCATCATGAAATATGTAAGAAGAACATAACCCGTGTCATGCCAACAACTGGTTTTATAATAAATGAGTTTAATTTCGATGCAAGGACCATATAATTGAATCAATATGAAAGCCAACATATGCAATATTTACTGACTCGACAACAGCATCGTAACTATATCCGTTTTTAATAAGTCTGTTTAAAGGTTTTGTTAGCTTCTGAGATGAATATTGACATGCTTGTGCGTTGTAAAGAATATTACCATTACAGATTGAATGTGAAATATTGAACGTATAAGATGTCTGCATATTGAGTTATATTTACGAATTATTTCCTGATACCAATGATCACATTTAGTAAATGTTTTGACTTGTTTGTGATATAGAAAACCCTGGTGTAATAACTTTTCAGTAATACATAAATTTCCCTCGCTAAAATCTAATACACGAGCGAATCGTACAAGTTGAGATATATAAACACCATAAGATGCTGAAGGACGCCTCCGGACGCGGGAATTTCTCGCTATATTGAAGACCTGTTGGTGACATTCTGCTGTTGTTTTTTCTATGGTCGGGTTGTTGTCTCTTTGACACATTCCCCATTTCCCTTCTCATTTTTAATTAACGATAAGAAATTAAAAATCTTCTCTTTTATCCTAAATTTTTGTATTAAGCTTCCCGTTAATAATACAGATATCAAGATCGAGGAAAGGGCAGTGGTCATTAAATGTTAGTATTAGCTTTATTTAAAATAAGTTCAAAAGGATAAATTTCTTTGAACATACTGAAGTCGTCATTATTGAGAGTCAATATATCATCCAAATATTTAAAAGTATTGTTAAATTTTTGTATCAAATGTTGTTTCGTTGGGTTTTTGCTCATTTTAGACACACATCGTAACTCATAACAATACAAAAACAGGTCCTCGATAAGTGATGCACAATTAGTCCCCTTTGGAATTCCAATACCTTGACGCTATACGGAATCTCCAAAGCGAACAAAAATGTTATCAAGTAAAAATGCAAGCGCAGATATAGTATCGAAGCATGTCAAATTGACATAGTTCTTTTGTTTGTCGCTACTCACACATGAACTAAAAGAGTTTGAACATATGTACTCGCATTCACTTTTTAAATGGCCAATTTATTAGGAATGTGATTTTTTTCATAATACGAATATGAGGCAAAGTGGTTTATAGGGTAGAAATATCAAAACTTTGCACAGATTAAAAAACAGCAATATATGCATGCAAAAAGTACTTCCAACGAATTTATGACACTCCAAATATGAAAGTAATTAATTCCACTATTTTCAAAGGCATTATTGGAACAATTTATTATCAGGTGTTTGATTGTACCAAGTGTTCTAGTAAGTAGAATATACAATTTAGTAGTGGAACAATGGCTTGAAGACGAATGAAATCTATATTTGTAAGGTGTTTTGTGTAGTTTTGGAAGCCAGTACATAGTTGGGACTTTCAATGTATTTGGTTCTGCTGGTAAAGAAGTACAGAAGTTTGTGTTTGTCACAGATGTCGTTTTCTGAAAATTAAGTCAGTTAGAAGTCGTATGACAGTTTTAAAGTATATGGGGTAATTGGTAGAGCTCAACCTTCTAAACATGTATGCTCTTGTTATATTTTGTTATCTATTTATAACGTTAAAACAAATGGACAAAAATTGTATTTTACCCCTGGTTTTTTTTAAGCCTTGTTGACCATTTTGGTTAGCAGACAGGGTCATCGGGCACATTTTTAAAACAAGATATCACAATAATGATTGTTGCAAAGTTTGGTTGAATATGGCGTAATTGTTTTAGAGGGGGAGATTTTTTTTTTAAATTAATAGACGACGACGACGGATGACGGACGCCAAGTGTTGAGAAAAGCTCATTTGGACATTTGGGTTAGTTGAGCTAAAAAAAAACAAACATGTTAATGAGTATAGTGTTCACTAAGTTGATTATAATTGGTAGACTACTCTGTATTCTATTTACAACATAGACGGTGTCCTTTGTACTGCATCAGATATGCATTTCGACAAATAATAATGTTCGCGGCTAAACAAAATAGAAAATCCAAAATACCTGTTCAACTATAGCTTTCTGTGTAAGCCATATGTGGAGATATAATGACTGTCTCCAAGGTCACGATGGGATTCGTAATAGTAGTCGTCCTATTATCTTCCCTTAAGAAGATCCTTACGAATTCAAAGTTATATCATCATCAAAATATTTGCAATTTCAGCTAGAAGATAGTGAAACAGTAATATTATTTCGAAATCTAATATCAGAAATTGTAATTGTAATTATTAGAGCCGAAAAAAGTTGCTCAATTCAACATCAATTTAATTTTAAAGAATAATCATGGGTGTTGTAGAACTTTGCCATTCAAGCAAGCACTTAAACATATTTTTTTTTATATTCAAAGTATCATATGACTGTAAGTGTGTCTATTGGTATTATTAATGAATTATTATTGTATTACGATTATTCATAGACAAAGGTGTAACCGAAAACTAAAAGATAAAATATTTAAAAATACATACCAAAAACGATTTACACATATCGGATATAACATTGTTAATTATCCCTGTTTCTTTATATCAAAAGGTAGAAAAAGATATCATCCTTCCTCATATACTTTTATTCTATAATGTTTAAACGTACGTTGAATACATATAGTAGACATTTCGCTTGAGATATTGATAATCAATATTTTCTTCAGCCCTGAAGGAGGGTAGTGACAAATATATTCAGTATTAAATATTCTTTTGTAAATATAAAGAGATAACAATGATCAGTAAAATATTTAAAAATCTAAGGAACAACTACCTAATGCAAAGCTGAGTCAAATGTGTTGACGCATTCAAAAAAACTATTCAAAATCAAACATACAACATAACTGTTCTTTTCTGTTCGTTAAAAATAAACTTAATCTTTAAAAATAAAAGAGATGACAAGGTTTATTCAAATAATTTATAATCAAAGGTTAAGGTTTAAACATGTCTCAGTTCTAAACATGTTTACATTAAAGAACATATTTATGGTTCTGTTTATGATCCTAGTTATATTGACATTGTGCGGTAAAGTCCTAACCAAAATTATAGTCATGTGTACATGTACATTGTAGATGTGTTGTTTGTTTAAAAGAAGGAAATCAACACGTTATAAATTTCATACTTTTCTGGATAAACTTCACCAGTAACGGTTAGAGCCAAATAAAATGTTTTTCATCATAATCCTTACCACTTTTAAAAACAAAACAAGCAACATAAGTAGATATAGGAATATTTGGTATGAGTGCCAATGAGACAACTCTGCATCCAAGTCACAGTTTATAAAAGTAAACAATTATAGGTAAGTGTTTGTTATCTAATAATTATCTTTCCATCGTATTTTTTTAAATACCTTTAAACAACAAAGACATGATATTGATTTTTAGGGAAGAAAAAAATCAAAATAAATATGTTTCATTAGTTAGGACATTTAGGGATGCCATAGAGAAACTGGTACATAGAGAAACAGGACAAAGAAGAGATGAGGGAATAGACCTGACGGCAGTACGGTGATCTATAGTTGTTAATTTCTGTGTCATTGCGAACATTTCAAAACAACCGATTTGGTGAATATGAACTTGTGAAATGACAATATGATATATTTTGTAAATTCTACATTCAAATGCGTTACTTACTACCCGACTATAAATTTAATTGTAGAAAGCAGTCGACGGGGAAGCTGAAACAATGAGAAAAAAAAACCTTCCTTGTAATTGAATGGTAAAGTACTTGTTTAGAGCATGTCTTTTGTTTTGTGTTTTAACACATAGAGAACAAAAACTACGTATCGAGTGAAAATCTACTAAATAAAATATATAACTTCATTTTAAGGAAATTGAACACAACGTTACTGAATCATCATTACAGACCTCGCGCCATTGTGTATACATTAATTTCCTGGTAATCAAGTGTTACTATCAAAAGTCGCTTTTTTCCTTTTGATACCTGATAAATTATTTGAACATATAAACGTTTAACGTGAGACAGGTTTCAGAGTAGGGTTTTTTTATTCATTTAAGCTAAATAATCATATTACGTCGATATCAAAATAAGGAGATTGCCAATTAAACAACTATAGCGCAAACACTTGAGGTTTCATAGTTCACCGTACGATCTTCAAAATTGAGCATAACCTTTGTTCCTTTGGTATTTCAACCAAAGATGAAGAACTGGATCTTCCATCACTGTATTGGATACCTATACTACATAAGTGTCCTTACAAACAACGGTATATTGCTGGGTCTTCCAAGTGCTCCACGAAACCTCTTTATAAATTGTTAACATCTATTTTATCAGCAATCAAAGACGGGCTTCAAAGTTATTGTGAAACTGCCTATTCTAGGGGTGGCGTGAATCAGATGTGGACACTTAAAAATTCCAAAGATCTTTTAGAGTTCATACAATCTAACTCTCTTTCATCTTGTAACAGTATTCAAACATTTAACTTTTCCACTCTGTACACTAGTATTCCACATTCCAAACTAAAAGACAAATTGAAAGAGTTGGTATTACTTTGCTTCATAAAAAAGAATGGCCAGCGTAGATATAAGTATCTTGTCTTAGGGAGGGATAAATCATACTTTGTAAAGAATCACTCTGATTCAAACAAAAAATTCTCTGAAATCGATATTATCAAGATGCTTGATTTCTTGATTGACAACATATTTGTAACGTTCGGAGGACGTGTTTTTCAACAGACTGTCGGCATCCCAATGGGAACAAACTGTGCCCCTCTACTTGCGGACTTGTTTCTTTATTATTATGAGGCTTTCTGTAATTGGTATCTTTGATTTAAACAACTTTTTCTTATTTATTTTTGTCGAAGAGGTACCCTTTCTCTCTATACCTTCTCTATCATTGTCTATAGCGTATATACCATATTTGCCTCTCGTCTCATTCACAATTTCTGTTGTGATGTTACTGTCTCGTTGATGTCAAGAAATGTTTGTGTCACTTTTTTACACAGTTGTTTATATACAGATACTTTCTGATTGGCGAAAATGGCAATTTATTTTAATTTTGAGTTGTTGCAGTATCGTGTCATATGTCATACGGGTTCAGGAAACATTTTTTTTATAATTTGTTTCGCTGAATACTATCCGTTTACGTCTATGCAACATATTTTGTTTTTATTATTGCTTTTTTTTTTATTCTATTCTAATCAGCTGTTTGTCTCTATTTAAGGACCTTTCCTTAATTGTCTTCTTTGTTATTTTTTTTGTCTAATAGTGTGCCACTGATCTTTAAGCAACAAACAATCAACCGTGGTCGTAATTGCCACGTTTTGGAGTTGTTCTTGACTTAAATAACATTTAGTATCTGTGTCGTCAATGTTGTTTGCCTTTTTTATTATCGGCATCAAAAGGGTATAGTCTAATTGACGTATATTCCACATTTTGTTATTATCTGCGTCGTAAGGGAAAAGTCTCATTGACGTGTATTCCACATTTTGTAATTGTCTGCGTCGTAAGGATTTAGTCTTATCAACGTATATTCCACATATGTTTATTATCTGCTTCGTAAGGGTACTGTCTACTTGACGTATGTTCCACATCTTTTAATTATAAGTGTCGTAAAGGTATAGTCTAACTGACGTATATTCCACATTTGTTTTAGTATATGCGTCGTAAAGGTATTGTCACATTGACGTATATTCCATATCTTTTTATTATCTGCGTCGAAAGGGTTAAGTCTATTTGACGTATATTCCTCATCTTTTTTTTATCTGCGTCGTAAGGGTATAGTCTCATTGACGTTTATTATAAATCTCTTTTTTTTCTTATCTGCGTTGTAACGTAAGATAATAGTCCGGCAATTTAAAATTAATTGTATATATTTGTTGTTGAGAGTATGAAGTAAAAATGGAATAGTTCGTAAAACTACTTTTAAAAAAAATGTCACTGAACCATGAAAATGAGGTCAAGGACAATGGACATGTGACAGACGGAAACTTCACAACATAAGGCATCTTTATACAAGGTGTGAAGCATCCAGGTCTTCCACCTTCTAAAAAATAAAGCTTTGAAGAAGTTAGTTAACGCTGCCTCCCATGCCGCCTCCCCCGCCGGATCACTATCCCTATATCAAGCTTTCCGCAACTAAAGTCGCAGGCTCGACAAAAAAACCAGAGTAGCAAACATCCTTAATAGAGCATTGATGAGTTTTTGGTGTGACATGTTATAAGAACTGTACCATAACCGATTTTTCTAATAGATACTCACTTCCCAAGATGAACCTTGAAATATTCTATCTTTACCTTCCTTTCTGATTGGTCGTTCTTGAGGGTTGACGAGGATCCCTTTTCTTTCATTCGTAGGCGGTACAAGAGGAACCAGTGATGCGTCTTTTCAATTTTGAAAATAAAAATATAAAAACAAAATTATAGACTTTAACTACATGTATCCTGAATCAATCACCTAGATTATATCTACTAAGACTAAATGTATCTATTCAATTTTGAAAATAAAATCACAAGCAAAAGTAGAGGCTCCATGGAGCCTGATTTCAAATATTTTGATAAACTGTGAAAGTAGTAGAGCCAGGAACCCCAATTAACAGCCCTGTAAACTTCAACTATTAAAGTAAATCATTAATAGTATTGCTAAATGCCTCATAATTGAAAGTATAATAAGATCAGTTATATATCGCTTCCAATTTATCAATACATTTGCCTGAAGTACGAATAAATTTAATTTAAATCCATTTTTCGAGAAATTTGTCAACCTTTTCTACCTGTTTTTATTATTTTATGCGGAACAAATATGCCGTCATTCAAATCTCCCAGAGATTGAAACCTTTTCTAAAACAAAATATGTCTATTTTGTTGTTTTATTTGTACTCAATTTGTTGTTGTAGAAGATTTAGAAAGATTACGATTCGGAAAAGGGCCAATGCAGACCGGTCAGATTTAATAAATAAATCAACTTCTGAATAATTAAAACAGAAGTATCAAACAATGAACATTTTTATTATTTTTTCATCAATTATATATTTTACTGGCGGGTGCATTCATACCATTTTTTTTATATCTATTGTAAACAACAAATGTTAATCGCTTCTGACAGATAGATACGTAAACCCAATGAACAAAGGTGCTAAGTTGGAAATACAATAATTTAACATGCCAAAGTTATACATGGAGTAAATTAACTCAAACGGCAATAAAAGAAAAAGAAGGAAAACGAAAACAACAGCACGAAATAAAAAAAGCTTAGAAAAACAGAAACATAGTATTGAAAAAAAATCAAAAAGATAGAAATATGAAGTGTATAGGTCTGCATTTGTAGAGAATATGATTGAATTATTCTATCCCAGGCTGATTATAGGTATTTTTCTTGACCTGTTCGTAGGTCTCGGAATGTCTTCAGTTACTTGTTAAATCTTATTATCAGGTATCGGGTCATATACTTTACACTCTATTATCAGTTTATAGTTTATGTGTGTACCTATTTTCTTTCTTTTTTTGTTGCTTCTTTCGTCTTTGATAAAGATGTCTGCACTCTTTGATTTCTTTGAGGTTCAGTTTTGGTTTGATCTGATTTTAATATCATTCTGAAATGTCCTTGGTATATGAGTCTTGCTACAATTGGCCTGATTTTATGTTTTTCATTGTGATTTTTCTTACAGCCGAATCATCAGACATTGCCTATTCTAATCACTTTGTTTATTTTCAGTTCAGCTTCAATTAATAAAGAAGTTTAATGTGAAAAAATGCGAGGACACGCATATAACGGGTTGCGTCATTTTGTCAAAAGATAGTTTTTTAGTAGCCAACTACTTTACAGATACACTTTATTTCATTGAATACAACAGAGTTGATGATGATAACCAGGTGTCTAGAGTTCGTGTTACGTCTTTCCCATACGATATCACAGTGATAGATTGTGATCGCATTGCCGTTACGTATGGATATAAACAATTCATTGAAACACTGGATAGTCATAATTTTCGTGTTCTACAGACCTTTCGTCCAAAAGAAGACTGTTTTGGTATAACACACCAAAATGAGAAACTTTACGTTGTATGAAAAGATAAGATTTTTTTTTCTGGATTCATCAGGTTGGAAGCAGATCGTCCTGGTTATAGAGCACGCAACTTACATTGCAGTTTTCGAAGACAAACTTTTCTATACTAATAGAAATACAAATTTAGTGCATTGTAGTAATATGAATGGACAAGATTTGTGGCAATTTAGGGATAGTGTAATCATACACCCGACTAGCAATAGACCTTAATCAGAACGTATTTGTCGTAGGTCACTGGTCAAATAATCTATCAGTTATAGGCAATAGTGGCGAAGACTGCAATACATTACTGTCAGAAGGTAAAGGTTTAAGTCAACCACATGCAATTTGTTATGACAAACATAGAAATACATTATTACTTTGTGATAAATTGAGTGGGAATTGTGCCTTATATGACGTTTCTTATATATTATTCAAATGTCGAAAGTACAATTGAAAGAAAAGGAAAACTTACAACTGTATTAACAAGTGACTAAATGATTTAAAAGAGTTAAAGATAAAAGTATGACGGTCAATGTTTGTGTGTAAGTGATTTGACTTGATGACTAAAATATTTAGTAAAGTGATTCTTATAGTGCTATCTCAGTTATTCTAAAGATATCCTTAAAATCTAAATGTCATTCAAGAATATGCATTCCTGTTTCATTTTGGTACAACATACCAAAATGATACTTGCAGACAAGTATTGTCGACACTGGACGCGCGTGGACTCTACATATGACTTACCAGTGGCGCTCAAATCATACAAATTCAAAGGACAAATAAAGAAGAGTTAAAACTGAAATTTATGATAAAAGAGATGATTTTTCGTTTCCTATCGTTAATTAACAATTTTTAGATGGTGACGTTCCCTTGTCACCATCTTTCGGTGTTTATATATCTCAACGTGTACGATTTGGTCGTGTATGTAACAATATTTTAGATTTTAGCGAAAGAAATTGATGTATTACTAAACAATTATTACACCAGGGTTTTCGATATCACAAACTAGTCAAAACTTTTACTAAATTTTATCGTCGGTATAGGGACATCATTCGTAAATATAGCTCAACATGCAGACTTCCTATTCGTTTAGGTATTGCCATTTTTTATGGAAATATTCTTTTTCAAGCACAAAAATGTCGGTATTCACCTCAGAAGCTAACAAATCATTTAAATAGACTTATTAAGTAGGGATATAGTTACGATACTGTTGACAGGTCATTAAAGATTGCATATTTTGGTATTAATATTGATTTACTTGTAGGGTGTTTGCATCGAAACTAAACACATTCATTTACAAAGCCAGTTGTTGGCATGACACGGGTTATGTTCTTCTCTTATATGTTATGAGGGTATGATACTAAAAAGTAAAATCACAAAAATACTGAATTTAGAGGAAAATCAATTCGGAAAATCCATAATCACATGGCAAAACCAAATAACAAAACGCATCAAAAACGAATGGACAAGAACTGTCATATTCCTGACTTGATACAGGCATTTTCAAATGTAGAAAATGGTGGATTAAACCTGGTTTTATAGCGTCAACCCTCTCACTTTGATGACAGTCTCATCAAATTCCGTTATATTTACAATGATGCGTTAACTAAACAGACACAATAACCCTAAACCCTTAACGGCAAGGATTGTGCCTGATATTCATATTATGGAGACACAATCTTTCAATCAGTTTAGTTAAAGTTGCGAGCTGGCATGTCAGTTAACTGCTAGAAGTCTGTTGTTATCTATGTATTATTGTCATTGTGTTTATTTTCTTTGGTTAGATCTTCTGATATCCGACTCGGACTTCTCTTGATCTGATTTTTTATTTGCGTATTGTTATGCGTTTACTTTTCTACATTGGCTAGAGGTAAAGGGGGAGGGTTGAGATCTCATAAACATACTAAACCCAGGCGCATTTTTGCGCCTATCCCAAGTCAGGAGGAGCTTCTGGCCTTTGTAAGTCTTGTATTATTTTTAATTTTAGTTTATTGTGTTCAATTTGGAGTTGAGTATGGCGTTAATTATCACTGAACTAGTATATATATTTGTTAATGGGCAATCTGAAGGACGCATCCGGGTGCGGGAATTTCTCGCTGCATTGAAGGCCTGTTGGTGACCTCCTGCTGTTGTCTGTTCTATTGTCGGGTTGTTGTCTGTTTGACACGTTCCCAATATTCATTCTCAATTTTATCAAAGAGCACTGAAGACTAAACATGATTTGAATGTTTCAATATCACACACTATATCAACCCTCAACCAATACATTTCCTCGAGCAAAACTCGTGTCGATATATTGGGTCTAGCGGATTTATACGGATGTGATTACATGACCATTTCTTTATACATTTTGTAGTTTGCTTATTTGTTGTTAATATACGAGTATGTTATCGGTATGTTCCTTATGTTGTCACAACAATCCCATTCTCTTTTTACGAATGTAACCTAAAGAAAATAGACTATTTGCCCCTATATGTGACATTTTTACTTACCAGTATAAAATTAACATAGAGACCTAATGGGAAACTTTTTTAATTATTGACCCAAAATTATGAAATTAATAGTCAGAGTTCGTACATATCATATATTAGCATACATCAAGGAAAAAAATATTAATTTATAAAAATGAATTTTTAAGAATTTTTTTCTGCAAATATATAGAAGTCAAATGGACAATAATTTATAACTGACTATACGGCATTGGTTTTACTCATTGTTAAAGGCCGTATGATGACCTATCTAAAGTTTATTTCCATCTCATTCATTTGTTCCCATGTGGACAGTTGTTTGTTTTGCAAGCACACCTGTACGTCTTTGTAACGTTATAATATTGATTGAACGTGTATTGTTACACCACTGGCACTGGAAAATTGCTCGCTTGATAGCAAGTTGTACGACATGAATTATGCTCACTGTTGAAGAAGATCGTAATTGAGAGTAGCTTAATTGCTTAAGTTACCTGAAGTGTTTGACCTAGGTTTTTGATAAAGATTTGTCTCATTGGAATGCAAATAAAAGTCTACCTGCTTTATATCTACAGTTAATAAAATCTTATTATAAAGAATAAGCAGTCATATATATGTATTGACCAATCTGGCACAGAAATCAACCAATTCTTTTCTTTCTCATCATAAATAGATATTTATTAAATTAAATATCAGCAGTCTTTTATTCCTTCATTATTGTCTTTGTCAATATTACAACTGTCCTCACCAGCGACTCCGTCAAACGAATGGTTGCTATGGTACAAAGGTCGACTAGTACGAACTACTTTTTTGTCAATTTCTTCATCATCCGACTTTTTTTGATAGCTCCCTTGTTTCCGGTTAAGAATTAATGCGCATACAGAAAATGTCAGGACGATCGTGCCAAACACAGCACCAACTGTAAAAGCTACTATTGTCATAGTTCTCTTTTCAGAAATGTATTCACAGTTTCCTTCTGATAATATAATTCTAAAAAACAAGAAATACATGACATTTATATTTTAAAATTAGTTTATTCAAACATATTTTATTTGCTGAATTAAAGTAAAATGGATTAGACACAAGTAAATCATACTTATGAAGTCTTTTGCATAATACAATATACAATTGCAATAATGGTATAATATAATACTAGCTTTCATAGGTAAAATGAGGAGAGAGATAAAAAAGAGAAAAAGAAAGTTTGAAAAGTCATATCATTCTGTGACGATGACGATAGTGTTCCGTGCCAGTAACAATAATGCTCTATCAAGGCATAAGAAATCTGTTAGACCTTTTTATGAAAATTTTGAACATGTTTGAAAATTTGAATATTTTGTAATGATATTTATATGAAATAATACAATTCAGTAAGCTTTTTTTTTAATAAGTATTGAATGTATTAAATAAGTTAACTGTACCTAATAGGATTTTATTGATTTGTCGGAAGCCAAGGCCAGAGGAAACATTTATGTTAAACTCCAAAATTAACATGTTTAGTATATTCGTATATTTCACGAATGAAAGTGAGACTGCTTTTATGATGACAAGATGAGGTATGATTAATGTATCCCCTTTTTATCAAAATTACAATTATCTTATATTTTTATCTATTATAATTTATTAGTACAACAAATATCAAGCGAGGGGTTCGTAGGCTTCAATAATAGTTTTCCCCTCATACGGATTCTACACACAAATAACCTTCCATCGATACCTCCATACATTGTATGTGGATATGTTTTTTCGCTAATTTTGATTATCGGGGGTTTCACATTCGTAACTTGAAGGATATCGTACTTGTCTCACGTTTTGGTAAAAAGCAGGTCAAAAGAGGTAGGGCCAATTTGTCGGGATTTTTTTCACAGAAGGGCCAATTTAAAAAAAGTGCCGACAGAATAAAATGTACTACAAAAACAAAAAATAAAAATGCTTTTTGATCAATATCTCGATTTACATATATTATGATACAATGTATGTGTGATCAATAGTTAAATTAACCCTCAAAAAGTATGAAAGTCCAATATGCGGAATTTCGGGTGCTTTTATATGGCAAAAACAGGGACTCCCCGCAGAAGGACATTTTAAACCCCCAAAAAGTTATGTTTTTTATGACTGTTGTAATTCATACTGCTTTTCTCCTCAAAAATAAAATTGGTTTGGTGTGTCCTTATCATACAAAAAAACTTTTTAAAGAAAAAAATGTAACATCGATAAATTCTACCGATATAGCTCCTTAATAAGAAATCTTTGGATAAGTATCGCCGTGGCTCCATCAGTAGAGCACAGATCTTCTTCTAATACATAATGGTTTTCAAGAAAGGGTTCGAATCTCGCTCAGAAAAATTACATTTTTTGTGTTGTTATATTTGATTTTAATGTTTCTATCATATTTTTTCGGATGTTTGCTTTATTCATAGAGTCATTCTGGTTCATTTTGATTACATAGTTGACTAGTATATCATTTTACATGTATTAAAGAAAAAAATAATGTATCACTTATTGTGTGCGTTCCTATGACTGTCCATACTCTTGACTTACTTTCTATTCACGTGTTTACATTTATTACATATATTCAAGGAACAACTACCGTCAAACTAATGTAGGTGCCTGTACATAACCAATAACACGAGAATTGATTCTATAGCAACAAAGCCCAAATGTTGCGGGTGTAATATACACATAACTTAAAATAAGACCATTGTATACAAGTTTCAAAACAACACAAACATTTTTTTTTCGAAACAGCAATTTTGTCACCCATTCACCAACTGTGTAGATACTAGTACTGACATTTTTACCACCGTCCCTACACCGGTACCTAAGTCATCAGAAAAAAAACCACAACAGAACATATCAACTACACTACAAATCGTGATTGTAGGTAAAACATCAAGAAGCTGTTGAATCTGTATCACAACGAAGGACCGATTTGTTAAAATGCCAGAAAAGGCAATATAACATGTGTTAGTGTTGATCTATGACCAACTGATGTAAGATGTTCTCCGGTTAAAATATAAATGTTTTTATCTTATCTTATCTTATAGACGAGAAAACATTAAAAGGCCAGGACAAATACAGACATACATATATTCAGAACGAGAAACACACGATTTGAACTTGTTCGATATTATTTGGCTCCTTGACAAGTTACGTGCATTGCATAAAGGATGTTAATAAATAAAATAAAATCAATATTAAATCAAAGCGCTGTAAGCGCTGAAGGCAGTCAACCAAAAACCAAGGCAACTTGACGTGATTATGAAAACTGTGGCAATGTTGCTTCAACATTAAACATTCATATATAAGGCAAATAATTTATATGTTATCAAGGTTTCAAAAGCAATATTTGGTAGTTAACGTTGGTTTTAGTTGACTGCTAATAGTACAAGTTGACTTAATACGAACATGTAATAGTATGAATGGACTAGTTTCCCTGAAAAGAAAACTGAGTTTGTGTTCTATAGTACAAAAGTTATGAGACACGAATAAGACAAATGTTCACTACTACAGGGGTCAAAGGTGAGGTTTGACTGACTTGCCCATAGTAAATGTAAATTATTTGTTATTTTGTCCCATACACGAATACATGTATATATAATTTAGGGTTTGGGATCTCGACGTTTTTCAAGTTCTCAAACAGGAAGGGGTAGGGTGACCCTAGGGACTCTCCCTACATTTCATTTGATTTGTTATATTGTCCCATACATGAACATATATATGGTTTAGTGGTGGGGATCTCATCGGTTTCCAAGTTCTCAAACAGGAGGGGTAGGGTGACCACAGGGACTCCCCCTATATTTCATTTAATTAGTTATAGTGGCCTATACATGAATATGTATTGTTTTGGTGTGGGGATCTCGACCGTTTCTAACATCACAAACAGGAGGGGTGGGTGACCACAGGGACTTCCACTATATTTCATTTGATTTGTTATATTGTCCCATACATGAGTATATATGGTTTAGGAGTGAGGATCTTGATCGTTTCCAAGTTATCAAACAGGAGGGGTAAAGTTACCAAAAGGACGCCACCTGTATATCATATGATTTGCTTACATCCAGGTATTGTATAATATAGTTGCATTAAAGTCAGAAACTTCAAAATTGCAGTAATATGTTTACACTTTAAACGCATCTCATATGCATTATCATCATTTATCACTGATAAAGAAAATTTATACTGTGACTATGAACATATATATTGTTAGATATACTGTTCCTAGCTGTCACATTGTATTGGATTTTGACATTAAAATTTGTCAAAAAGTAATTTTGAGTGTCTGTATAAAATATTTTCTGCTTTTTCTTTCTTTTACAAAAATCTTTTGGTTTAGAATTATAGTGTTGATATTCATTTACTATGCATAGATGTATTTTTTCACCTGCTTGGATTTTTTTTGTAGTTAATCGCTTAAAACCGGAATTAAACTTATCCGTTTCCGGAACTTGATCCGATATTGTAAAATGTTGTCTTCACGGCAGCCATTGATTGTTTACAATGTTGTTTTTGTCAATCAGATACGATTTTACTCGAATTTACACATTATTTGTCGGCGATTTTCTGTATAAAGCTAGCGGTTGAACAAAATGAACATCGCTGTCATGAATAATAATGATACAAATAAGTTTTTAGATTAGATCGTTTATATGGAGACTTTGGTGAAAAGGTTCGCAAAGTTATTTCTTATTTCATTTCAAGTAGGAGGTGACTACGTCGGGCGTAGCTAGAAACCAACTGTCCAATTCGGAATTCCGCTTGCAAAAGTGGAAGGTAGCGGACCTCGGAACACCGCTAATTTGCACCATTGCCTCCAAATTGAAAAGATACGAAAATTTCGTCTTCTAATTTGAAATTGCCGCCAACAGTATGTACAGTTGAACTTATTATATAATAGACTACTGAAGTAGTTGTACTACGTATTGATGACAAACAATATTCCTACGACTTTTGCCATTTGGGAAATATAAACTATTTGTCTTAAGAGATTTTCGGTGATTAAATATTTCATACAACTGTTCTTTGACATATTAGCCAAAAGCACAGGTCATAATATTAAACTACACAAGTATTCCTAATGAGCACTACCTCCTATGTTTAACTTCAAAACTTTTAGGTGATTCGACGATCGCTTAAGGTTTTTCTGGTCATATTTTTTGTAATCCAGAATAAAAAGTATTAAAAAAGTGTTCAATTAGTTAAATATAACATAGTAGCCAGCTAGATAATAAAAATGGCAAGTATTTCAGCATTTATTGGGTAGAACACAAATCTAGGGTGCTCACATAATGCAGCTCAACTGCATAAAAATCAATAGTCTTGGCCTTGTTTTCGTAGGAATACCTGTTCAAGGTATGAAAATAGATGATGTGACGTATTTTCATGTACTACAATTAGCATCTATCGGGCTATTTGAAACATGATTTACCTATCTTATCGAACGAAAAAATATCCCGACAAACTGGCCCTACCTCTTTGCAACATAAATTATGCACGAAACAGTCATTTAAAAGGGAAACAAACCATCTTGTTCAATGAAAAGATTCAACGCGTAGTCATGCGTTTACTTTCCTGCATTAGCTAGAGGTATAGGGGGAGGGTTGAGAGCTCATAAACATGTTTAACCCCGCAGCATTTTTGTGCCTGTCTCAAGTCAGGAGTCTCTGGCCTTTGCCGGTTAGTCTTGTATTATTTTTAACTTTAGTTTCTTGTGTATAATTTTGAGTTTAATATTGCGTTCATTATCACTGAACTAGTATATATCGATTTATTTACGGGCCAGCTGAAGGACGCCTTCGGGGTGTGGGAGTTTCTCGCTGCATTGAAGACCCATTGTGGATGGCCTTCGATCTGCACTTTGGTCGAGTTGTTGTCTCTTTGACACATTCCCGATTTCCATTCTCAATTTCATTACATATTCATACTTCCTGACAGAAATTGTATGAGAGATTCGTAGGCTTCACAAATAAGTCTATTCGTTAAGTTCAATGATCCTGGAGATCACATTCAGGATGTCGATCCTTGCTGCACGATTTGAAAAAAAGATGTCATAATTTCGACAGAAATCTTACACGATACACCAACACAAAGGGAAAACGACTCTTTCTGTTCTACAAAAAAGATGCAATATCAACGTGCTTACTTATATTGAGTTGTCATTTCTTTTAATGTTTCATAATACTTTCCATCGGACAGTTCAGATTCAATGATATCGTGGACTTGATCGATACAATCGTCTGTAAGAAACTTATTGGCAGTCGTTCCTGCTTCTGTGTATACCTTCAAAGAGAAGTTGGAGAATATGATACTGTAACAGCATTGTTTATTTTTGAAAATCAAATAAATAAATGAAAGGGGAAATAAATCCTTGAAGATCATTAATTGTGAAGTAACTAATATATATTTTAGTTTTATAATGAAATGTCTTTCGATGGGTTATTAGTTTCAATATCGCTTTTGTGTCTTCTTACTTTTCTTTTCTCTTGCCAGACTGAAATTCCACTTAATTATAAATTAACTTGTTTTATTTCATTGCTAGAATTTTTATTTATTATTCCATCATGGCTTTGTTCATCAATTCACAGTGAAGTGAGACATTTTTATGTATTTTTTTGTTCTGTGCTGAATTCCTTATTGTGACTTTGAGATGAAGAACAGCAATACAAGTGTTGTTCCTTTACTTTTGTATTTTTTGCTGTGCACATACTGATTGTGTGTCATGACTGTGTGGATATTTGTTTAGGGGCCAGCTGAAGGACGCCTCCGGGTGCGGGAATTTCTCGCTACATTGAAGACCTGTTGGTGACCTTTTGCTATTGTTTTTTTCTATGGTCGGGTTGTTGTCTCTTTGGCACATTCCCCATTTCCATTCTCAATTTTATATACTGGTAACCGATAACTGGTATCCATAATGAAAGATTATTCCAATAGTGCCGGTATACAGGGAGGTACTCAGACGCAAATTTTGATTGTAAAACGGTGCTAAGCAAAAGTCAATTGATACATGGTCAAGCAGTTTATCTTTAAATTCGGGTTTTAATTCATTAATAAGTTTAATATACAGTAATTCAATCAAACAGTTATTTCGTCATAAAAGGGTATGAAATATTTGTCACTGGACGTTTATCAACCTATAATCCATCAATCGATATATTTGTTATTGTTTACCTTTCTGTCATCTTTTGATAGTAATATTACAATATCATTGTTACATTTCTGAAAGTTCCAGCTGTCTCGTATGAAGTGAATGAAGTCCACAGCAGAAACTTTTAGACTCCTGCAAAATCAATATAAAACAGTTTATATAAATACAAGAAGAGATGGGATATTTATAAAAGAGACAAACCCTTAACTGCTACCCCTTCCCCAACTAGAAATACGACTAAATAACGTTCGTTACACAGATTGATAATTTACCTAAGAACATGCATGTTACCCTATCAATAAATTATATGTACATTTTTCTTGGATTAATGAATATTTACAGGATTACATTCAGTTACATGTATATTTCAACTTTGATTGAAGAAAATGTTAGCTGTGATTTTTTTTATAAATTTTTTTTATAATCATTTTGTCACATTTCTAAAGTCAGATGTGTTTTATATAAGCTTGTCTGTGGGGCCCCAGCTTGTCTGGCAAAACAGCCATTGGACGTCAGAGTAATCTCGGACTACGTTTTATAATGATCATGTATAAGTCTTATTACAGTAATTTTGATGCTTAGTAGGGGTCAAGTGGTCTAAGAAATCGAACCCTACTTTTATCACTAGCTTGTCGGCTCTAAAGTTGAGAGTTCGAATCCCGCACTTGGCAGGTGCGCTCAATTTTTACCATGTCAGTTTTCTTACCGGTGGTTCATTCTCTGGACACTCCGGTTTCTTTGACCAAATTGAATGAAAACCGATCACCAATAATATGACCTGGATATACAACATGATCAATAAATAGCGTAGGAGCCGGTGCGCAAGTCCTAAAACTCTTTTTACAGCGTAACTGTTTGACCAAACACAATTATTGCCCCCCAAAAAAAGGAAAAAGGAAATTGACTTAATGTCTTATTTTAGTCCTTTCATACGCCAGTTATTATGATTATAAGAAGAATGTGTTCATAGTACACGGATGCCCCCCCCCCCCTTTCGCACTATAATTTTTTTTTTATGTTTATGTTCAATGGACCGTGCAATTGGAATACATACCTTTATTTGGCATGAAAATTAGAAAGATCATATCATAAGGAACATGATTGTGTTCACATCTTCAACTTCATCAAAAACTACCTTAACCAAAAACTTTAACCTGAAACGGGGCAGACAAACGAACGGATGCACAGACTGGAAACATAAAACCCTTAGATACTATCGTAGGTGGAGCATAAAACAACGTTTAATATCCAAGTAATTTGTGTAAATTAGTGATAAAACATTATTGAAATGTCATTTCATTTATTTATTGTCTTAAAAAGATATCCGGAAAGTTACAAAATTTACATTCTTAAGTATCGAACATACCATACATGTATAAGATGCATGTTCATATCACTATTAGAGATAGATCAAGGTCAGATATAAATGTAAATAGATATACTAGTATCATATATCATATATCGCCTGATTTTATGGTCAATACTGATAAATGCAGGATATTTAATATATACATTTGATGGCATTGAGTATTCGGTACTTTTCATTCATATCAGTCGTGTTTCCGTTTGCATTTAACTGACAAACGGGAGATAATCCTGTTTTAATTAGATAATAACAATCGGCTATTTAAACCTTCAAGTTGGGTGACCACGGTAACAACATGAGATATGATTCGACAGTGAGAGTTGTTTACGAGTGATCAGTACTTTTGAGTATATATAGCTCTTCTTGTTTTAAAGCTTTTGTATAATTTTTAAAGCTTTCATTTTATGTTATTTATTTTTTTTATTTGAGAAGCTTTTTCGAACACACCAAATGAAAAAAGTTCGCTTTAGGCCAAATATGGTTTTGCATTCTCGTAAAATGTCAAAATGGCTCAAATGGATCTTTTTGAAAAGCATTTCCACTAAAAAAAATAATGTCTTTTTTTAAGTATTCAAGACTTCTGGATCAACACATTTTAAACATATTTTTTGTTGTCAAATTGTGATGAGTTTGTGTGCATTTTCAAACCTAAAATCTCCAGAAAACCCTAGGCCGCAAGGCCACACTTAAAAATGTTTTGGTTTGTCCAAACCCTACCCAAAGGTTAAAACAGGGGGAAAGGTAGGTAAGTGGGCATTTTCTTTTTATTTTAAAGAGAAATTAAAGTGTCATAGGTTTTACTTTTTACTCGCCATGCCTATCTGATTAAAAACACTTTTTCACATCAGAACGAAACACAGAACTGCAGATAGCATTTTTATATTAAAATCTCTAATAAATAAGTATTTACATAAAAACAAAAAGAAATTTTATGCTTGTTTTGTAGATTTAAGAAAGGCATTTGACTCTGTATGGAGAGATGCTCTTTTGTACAAACTTTATAATATGGGGGTAGGAAAGAAACTTTTTAACATTATAAAACATCAATATGATGACACTGGGTCTTCAATTAAATACAAACACATGGTAACTGATATGTTTAATATTACAAGAGGGGTAAAACAAGGTGATTCACTGAGTCCTACTTTATTTAATATATTCATTAATGACATCACAGAGGTCTTTGAAAATGACTTGTGTTACCTCTAAAAATTATAGACTCAAAACTAAGTTGCCTGCTTTTTGCAGATGACTTGTTAATTTTTTCAGAAACTAAAACAGGGCTACAGAATAGTCTCAACAATTTAGCTTTATACTGTGATAAATGGCAGATAGAATTGAATATTAAAAAGACAAAATCTATGATATTTAATAGGACATGCTCTAAACTAGAAAAATCATTTTTAAATTTTAAAAACAGTAACATTGATAATGTATCAGAATACTCATTTTTAGGCTTATTAATTAAATGCAATGGCAACATGTCTCATAGTACTAAAGAACTTGTCAAAAAAGCCCAAAAAGCATTATTTGGGTTGAAAGCATACACAAAGTCTTTGAATAATTTACCAGTCAAAGTTGCATGCCACCTCTTTGATTCCCTCATAAAACCAATAATGATATACAACTCTGAAGTTACATATTTAGACACATATATATATCTTTTTAGAGCAAAAAATAGAGCTTTAAATTCTGGAAAAGAAGTAGATATTTTACGTTTTGCAGAAAAAAGTCCAATTGAAAAATTACACTTGCATTTTTGTAAATTTTTACTAGGAACTAGAAAGAATGCATCTAATCTTGCAACTAGAGCTGAATTGTGGAGACTCCCTATATAATTTAATATTAAAACACAAACTTTATTATATTTAAAGAGATTTGAATGCTGTAAGTTAAATCCTCTTTTGAAAGAAGCTTACACGCTTAGTAAAAACTTAGGCCGTGTTCACACCAAACTCCATGTACAGTAAACATGTTTACAATTAGTTTAATGTACTGGCCATTGGTTTCACATTGAATTTGTTCACATCTATACACCTTGTTTAGTTACCTGTACATAAGATTTGTTCACACTTATAAACTCTATGTCATTTAAATGTTCATTACGTAGAACCGAATGCAAAGTTTTCGGACATATTTTCTAGTAGTAAGGGAACGATCATTTGACTTCAAATCGGGGGGAGGAGGGGGGGGGGGGGGGGGGGGGAGCGGTATTTCGAACCCCAATTGGATAAAAAAAATCTGGTCCTACAGATGATTAAAAAAAAATCTGAATAAAGAGTTTCTCCATACAATATAGTGTTAAATGTTGAAAAAAAAAAATTGATCACCATCATCGAAAAAAAACCCAACTGAATATTACGTTTGCGCGGGAAAATTTCTGACTTTCTGACTCAGATAAATAAACAAAATACCCCCTTTTTAAAGTTAAGTGGTTACTTTTTTATGAAAGACATTTTGATGATTTGCAGTAGTTTAATGATACTAAAGATGTCTCGATTAAGCTTGAGAAAACGTAGGCTGCAGCAGTGTGTTTACAGACGAAGAAGAAGGATTGATATTTTAGGGATCACTACATTTCTATCTTTTCTGTTTGTTTCAAATGGTATTTCTTCTCCAAGGAGTATTTGGCAAAGGGAGGGGATAACGTTTTTTTTTTGTTTAGTTTTAAGTGTTATTTTACGGATCCGAGATACTAGACAAACAATACATTTACCTCACACTTTTTAAGTAACGCATTTATAAGTGAATCGTTATTTGAGTTTAGTTTAAACATATTTATTTATAGTGGAATTGGGAAACAAGTTTTGCAACTTATATAAATCCCTTTCCACTTTGCGGGTGCGAGTGCTGCCTTGTAGCGGCATTAGCCTGCTCTTTTTCGAAATCTACAAGGGTGTCTTTAACGTGCAAGAGATATGGCTCTCTCTTAACACGGGTCGGTCATTTATCGTCCCCTTCCGACGGACTATCATCGTTTCCTCGAGACCATACTCGCAAATGGTGTCAAGGGAGAGCCGAAAATTCAGTTCCTGAAATTTTCATCCCAGACGAGAATCGAACCAGGAACCTTTATGTTAGTAGTCCGATGCACTACACCATGGCTCTCTTATTTAAGTGAAGACCAGTGGCAAATATTTCTGTGTAAGTCAAGTCGATTCGGCAAAAAACCTTAATTTTGAAATGAATTATGTGTCCGGCATGATGCTTCTTTGAGTCTTGATAAGGGCTTAATAAAGCTACATTAAGTTTGTTTTAAAAAAAACATATCTATCAAGTTTAGACAAATATTTTTGTAAAGAACTTTTATTAATAACTGTTATAAATATCAATTTTATTCAAAAATCGTTTCTTCTTTAAATATGCACGGTGTAACTAATGTTTTAAATGCCTAGTTTTGCACTGGGGTAAAGCTGATGACCGTAACTGCATTCACGGTCATCCCAAGATGTCGGATGAAAAATTAGGTCAGTTTTTGTATTGTCTGTTAAAGTGTTTCTATGTCATTTTCTTTACAAATCATACATTGAAACGATGTAAATTTATAAAAGAATCACTCGAAAATCACTAATTACTTCCGAGAAATGTGCATGAAACGGGAAATTCGATTTGAAAAAATCGTAAAGATGACCGTAAATCATAATCAAAATATTTTCAAGATGACCGTAACATAAAACAAGGATGACCGTGATTGGTAAAAAGATGACCGTAACTTGTAAAGGATGACCGTAATTTGTAAAGACTGACTGTAATTTATATAGGACGACCGTAACTTTTATAGGATGACCATCAATTCTAAGAAATATCCGTATTGTATTCAAAGCTTTTTTGTTGAGTCTGTCGATCTCAATAGGGGCTCGGTTAGCGGATATAAATATGTTTCATAAATTTCTTTAAACTATAATATAATTGGCCATATTTAGGATTTATAACAATGATAGTAAATTGCATATTTCTCGTAAACAATGAAATATTTATTGATATCAACGTTAAAATTTTAACACAAATTTACAGCGATACGACGAAAATTTGAAGACACATGAATGTGTCCCTAGTACACGGATGCCTCATCTACACTATCATTTTCTATGTTAAGTGGACGGTGAAAATGGGATAAAACTGCAATTTGGCATTAGAATTAAAAAGATCATTCCATAGGGAAAATGTGTACTAAGTTTCAATTTTATTTAACTTTAAGCTGGACAAACGGACAAACAAAGAGACGAACGGACGAACGTACGCACAGACCAGAAAAACATAATGCCAATAAATGGAGCATTAAAAACATTAATAATACATACAAATATTTGGTAATCGAGCCCATGTGTATGGGTCTAGAGGAAGCAGATTAAAATCTTAATTTGTCTTGATATATGCAGGCGGAAACACTTTTGAAATAGAACAAAAGAATTAAAGCTCTGTGTTTATCGAAAAAGCGATAAAAGTTAACTGTAACGTTTGATATAGTAACAAAATTTTAAAAAGTTAATAGAAACAAATAAAACGACAATTTTCTTATTTTAAAAACACCATTTGCATAAGTTTTCAATGTATCTATTACATAGTAATGCAAAACAATAAGATATCAAGTCGACGACATGGTTCTTATCGGGGCCTTTTATAGCTGACTATGCGGTATGGGCTTTGCTCATTGTTGAAGGCCTTACGGTTACCTATAGTTGTTAATGTTTGTGTCATTTTGGTTTTTCTGGATAGCTGTCTCATTGGCAATAATACCACATCTTCTTTTTTATATATAGTATCTATAAGTTAGATGTAGAAAATGCATAACCTCCGATTTTTTTTTATCACGGACGGAGAACATATCAATCTTTTAGTTCAGAAATTTTCGTGTCTGCCCTTCCATTATGTGAATCAAGAAAAAATTCCCCAAAACAGGTAACGATTGTATCGAAAAGAGAAAAATCGAGTGCATCTTTTTATGTTAGGGCATGTTTGGGGTGTATATTTTGTCTTTAAAACGTACAAAGCAAGAGTATTTTATATAGCATCTCGCTTCAGATTCTATCATTATTATATATCAAAGCTACAGGTTGACTTTATAACGTAAAAAAATGACAGTACGAAAAGATGAAATATATGGGTCAATTGAGATACCTATCTAATGAATCACAAAAAGAGTGGGTGTGTTCGAATAGCTATTTTTTCTAAAAGTACTTGACGACAGTCTTTTAATTTGGATGATGAAAATGTGTGTGTGATAACTAGGGTTTATAATCTTCAACCACTGAAAATGTTTAGTCTGCCCTTCCACGAAATATTTAATTAGAATTTTTTTTAATGCTTAAGGTTTATGTACCCTTCTGTAGCCATTTTTGTACGAACTTTTCAAACTTCAATTGTATCAAAACTACAGATATAATGAATACTAGAGATAGGCCATTTTGTACATATTCCAAGGGGAAACTTGATGCAAAGCATTTTTTTTTACTGTTCCATTGCATTTAATAGAAAAAGAGGACTTTGTGGCAAATAAATCAAGATTTTTATAGAAAATCCACAGCCTTTATCCTTGTACTCTTATATTTGGCAATTTGATGACTGATAGATATAGGATTATTGCATGCAGTGCTAGCATTGATTTCCTTAAAACAAGTTTATAAATGTAGTTATTGGTTAAGACAAGTATAAATATGGCAAAAACCAAGTACACCTTTTAGGGTGCGCTTGACTTTAGTGACTCAGCACGAGGTGTTTTGGAATTTACAGGTTACTTAGAACTTTTTGTAAAAAATAAACACTAGCGCATCATAGAAAATCAAGTGAGTAATTTATGTTTCAAATTTTATAACAAAAATCTCTGTATTAAAGGCTGTGGATTTTCTATAAAAATCTTGATTTATTTGCCACAAAGTCCTCTTTTTCTATCAAATGCAATGAAACAGTAAAAAATAATGCTTTGCATCAAGTTTCCCCTTGGAACATGTACTAAATGGCCTATCTCTATTATTTATTATATCTTTTGTTTTGATACAATTGAGGTTTGAAAAATTCGTACAAAAATGGCTACAGAAGGGTACATAAACCTTAAGAATTTTCAAAAATTCCATCTGACATCCAAACAGACAATATTTTTAAGTTGAATAAATGCAGACAAGATCATTAACTAATGCTCATTAGCTAGTAGATACATTTGTATTTTAAAATGTAACTGACATATAACGATCGATCGTAATGGTGCTATGTGGATAAATTTATCAGTTTTCAAGAGCAAAATTGGCAGAGCGTCATCCCTACAATGGCTTCCATTTCTACGACTGTGAGCATGAACTGGCGTAATGGGGAGATAATTTTGAAGAAGTAGAATCCTGACTGTATGAATAACATTTCTGTATATATACAAATTGACAACGTTCCGCCTTGTGATACGCTTTTCGTACAATACTATTTTAAGGATCTACTTTGCTGGAGCTCACCTTCACTAGTTTATTCGAATGATATTTTCAAAATATTTCTGTTATTTTATTTGCACGACAAAATGAAAGACGATATAATATCAATGGGTGTACATGCAATTTTTTGGCATTTCTAAAAATGTGTATTTATTATTTGTCATTAAAAGGAATCCCAGAAACAAAAAAAAATCTTTTTGTCGAGCAGTTGAAGGCTGTGCACCGCATGTCTTTTGGCAAATTCATTTTAAAAATTGAACTCTCTACTGTAAAAAAGATACATATGGTAATCTTTGCATTTGAAGCACGTCTTATTTTCTTCTACCTATAGGATAAAACTTTCATATTAATATGTGTATACCAACCCGATTAATCATTTGATACAAAAAGATAGTTATATAAATACGGATATTTCTTAGAATCGAGGGTCATCCTTTAAAAGTTACGGTCATCATTTACAAATTACGGTCATCTTAAAAGCAGTTACGGTCAGCCTTGTTATGAATCGCTGATTCTGTTACGGTCATCTCGATTGTGATTTACGGTCATCTTGGCGATTTTTTCAAATCGAATTTCCCGTTTCATGCACATTTCTCAGAAGTAATTAGTGATTTCCGAGTGATTCTTTTATAAATTTACATCGTTTCAATGTATGATTTGTAAAGAAAATGATATAGAAACACTTTAACAGACAATACAGAAACTGACCTAATTTTTCATCCGACATCTTAGGATGACCGTGAATGCAGTTACGGTCATCAGCTTTACCCCAGTGGTTTTGTGTACACTTAATCTACACAAGGCCTACATCGAGTATCGACTGCATGTAGACAAAACATGATCTACACTACATGTAAACATTGAGTTTTATCAATGGGAACGTAATTTTGTTTAGTTTACGTGTGAGTTACACTTACACAACACCGAGTTTAGGTCAATGTGAACACGGCCTAAGACTCAGAAGGAGTATACTCCTGGTTTACATATGTAAAAAATATTTTAAGTGAACTTAATTTAGATATAGCACAAATTCAACAAAATACTAGTTCAGACAAAAAAATAAATAATTCATTTAAAGTTTATATAAAAACAAGCTCTAAAACCTACTTTGAAAATTTGATACATGATAAGATGCAAAACATTGATGAAAAAAGTAAACTTTATTTATATAAGAATCTTAAACAAAATTTACGTTTTGAAGACTATTTAAGAACATCAAACTTTACATATAGAAAATTAATAACAAAACTAAGAATTAGTGACCATAATTTAAATATAGAAAAAGGCAGACATACTAATATTCCTAGAGAGCAGATATTATGCCTTAAATGTAAAACATTAGAAAACGAAAAACATTTTATATTAGATTGTAAATTAAATATGGAACTAAGAAATAACTTTTTTAACAATTTGGATTTTAATTTTTCTGTTAAAGATTTATCTGATGAAGAAAAGTTGATTTTTATACTCAATCCATCAACACCATCACAAGTAAATAAATTGGGGTCCTACATCAAAAGGTCATTAGAACTGAGGACAGGGGACACTGGAATATTTACTGTAAATGAATGATTGTGTATATATATATATGCGAAATATAGTTATATTGTTTATTATTTTGTATGTCACAAACTTAATGTTTAAAGTTTACATGGCAATAAATATTTGAATTTGAATTTGAATAAAAGATTTTGAGTAGGCAGCTATTTGTGGGGGTGTGTAGGGTTAAGTCAAACAACCATAATATTTGGGGGTGTGTAGGGTTAAGTCAAACAACCATAATATTTGGGGGTGTGTAGGGTTAAGGCAAACAACCATAATATTTGGGGGTGTGTAGGGTTAAGGCAAACAAACATAATCTTTGGGGGTGTGTAGGGTTAAGTCAAACAACCATAATCTTTGGGGGTGTGTAGGCTTAAGTCAAACAACCATAATATTTGGGGGTGTGTAGGGTTAAGTCAAACAACCATAATATTTGGGGGTGTGTAGGGTTAAGGCAAACAACCATAATATTTGGGGGTGTGTAGGGTTAAGGCAAACAACCATAATCTTTGGGGGTGTGTAGGGTTAAGGCAAACAACCATAATCTTTGGGGGTGTGTAGGGTTAAGGCAAACAACCATAATCTTTGGGGGTGTAGGGGTTAAGGCAAACAACCATAATCTTTGGGGGTGTGTAGGGTTAAGTCAAACAACCATAATCTTTACGGGTGTGTAGGGTTAAGTCAAACAACCATAATTTTGGGGGTGTGTAGGGTTATAGGCAAACAACCATAATATTTGGGGGTGTGTAGGGTTAAGGCAAACAACCATAATATTTGGGGGTGTGTAGGGTTAAGGCAAACAAACATAATCTTTGGGGGTGTGTAGGGTTAAGGCAAACAAACATAATCTTTGGGGGTGTGTAGGGTTAAGGCAAACAAACAACCATAATATTTGGGGGTGTGTAGGGTTAAGGCAAACAACCATAATATTTGGGGGTGTGTAGGGTTAAGGCAAACAACCATAATCTTTGGGGGTGTGTAGGGTTAAGTCAAACAACCATAATATTTGGGGGTGTGTAGGGTTAAGTCAAACAACCATAATATTTGGGGGTGTGTAGGGTTAAGTCAAACAACCATAATATTTGGGGGTGTGTAGGGTTAAGGCAAACAACCATAATTTTTGGGGGTGTGTAGGGTTAAGGCAAACACACATAATCTTTGGGGGTGTGTAGGGTTAAGGCAAACAACCATAATCTTTGGGGGTGTGTAGGGTTAAGTCAAACAACCATAATCTTTGGGGGTGTGTAGGGTTAAGGCAAACAACCATAATATTTGGGGGTGTGTAGGGTTAAGGCAAACAACCATAATCTTTGGGGGTGTGTAGGGTTAAGGCAAACAACCATAATCTTTGGGGTGTGTAGGGTTAAGGCAAACAACCATAATCTTTGGGGGTGTGTAGGGTTAAGGCAAACAACCATAATCGTTGGGGGTGTGTAGGGTTAAGGCAAACAACCATAATCTTTGGGGGTGTGTAGGGTTAAGGCAAACAACCATAATCTTTGGGGTGTGTGTAGGGTTAAGGCAAACAACCATAATCTTTGGGGGTGTGTAGGGTTAAGGCAAACAACCATAATCTTTGGGGGTGTGTAGGGTTAAGGCAAACAACCATAATCTTTGGGGGTGTGTAGGGTTAAGGCAAACAACCATAATCTTTGGGGGTGTGTAGGGTTAAGGCAAACAACCATAATCTTTGGGGTGTGTAGGGTTAAGGCAAACAACCATAATCTTTGGGGGTGTGTAGGGTTAAGGCAAACAACCATAATCTTTGGGGGTGTGTAGGGTTAAGCAAACAACCATAATCTTTGGGGGTGTGTAGGGTTAAGGCAAACAACCATAATCTTTTTTATTGCATAACCTACGGTTCCAAATGTGTTGCTACCAGAAGACGTCTATGGTGATGTGGCAATTTTAGATACAATTTTGTCTGGATCATGGCGGCCACAGCTGATTATGCTAAACATTGTCTTTCTTTAGTTTTAACATGCTCCGTAGTCAAAACAGATCTACATGTACAATAATGAAATCAAACTAAATACAGATCTCGGATTTCTTTATGCTGATTTGAATAAGCGAGTTGCGATGCTCATTTGAATAAGCTAGATGCGATCGATCTGAATATTAATCAGATAGAATTTGCCGATATCCGTATTAAATACTTTTATTCATAAATTAAGGTTGAATGAGAACAAGTTATATATGGTATCAACTAAATTCCTTGACTGCTTCATTTTCAATACTCACGTCATAGAAGGCTTTAACGACGGAACAAGTGCGATTGATATATTGTATCCGTCCGTACTTGTACAATTTTGGCAGCTGCATTTTCCCGATTCAGAAACTGTTTTAACAATAGAATCAAGCTCATCCGCTGAAATGTGTTTAAAATGTTCTTGTTAATATTTTATCAAATGAATCAATAAAATCACAAATGTTGTTTTCAAACCCGAGTTAAATGTTCCCTTCTGCAAAGCGTATACCAATAACGCCAGACAGATTTTTTAAATGAAAAGATTTAATTAAGGGTGAATATAAAAAAGAAGATGTGGTATGATTGCCAATGAGACAACCATCCACAAAAGACCAAAATGACACAGACATTAACAACTATAGGTCACCGTACGGCCTTCAACAATAAGCAAAGCCCATACCGCATAATCAGCTATAATAGGCCACGATAAGACAATGTAAAACAATTCAAACGAGAAAACTAACGGCCTTATTTATGTAAAAAATTCGTAAGGGTTCCACGGAACCCGGTGTCTCGCCTACTTTTTCTGTTATTCGCAGACTCAACAAAAATGAGGAAAAACATCAATAAAAATTTCCCTCACGATACTGTCTTTTGATTGAAAGAAGCTTCCAAGTTTGGTAAAAAAAATCCAGGATAGTTTATGAATCTAATAAATGTTTTATAAAATTTAACTGCAGACTGTATGTAATGTTAACTGGAAGAAAAACTAAGTCCATTTAAAAGTAAAATACAGAAAAAAATATTCACTCTGTGGTTAAAGTTTTTGAAATTTTAATAACTTTCTTAAACTTTACTGGATTTCTACCAAACTTGGACAGAAGCTTGTTTATGATCATAAGATAGTATCCAGATGTAAATTTTGTAAAAATAAAATTCCATTTTTTCCGTATTTTACTTATAAACGGACTTAGTTTTTTTTTTGCAGGGAAACATTACATTCACTCTGTGGTTAAAGTTTTTAAAGTTTTAATAACTTTCTTAAACTATCCTTGGTTTGTTCCAAACTTGGACAGAAGCTTGTTTATGATCATAAGATAGTATCCAGAAGTAAATTTTGTAAAAAAATAAATCCATTTTTTTCGTATTTTACTTTTAAATGGACTTAGTTTTTCTGCGGGGAAACATTACATTCACTCTGTGGTTAAAGTTTTTAAAATTTTAATAACTTTCTTAAACTATTCTGGGTTTGTACCAAATTTGGACAGAAGCTTGTTTATGATCATAAGATAGTATCCAGAAGTAAATTTTGTAAAAAGATAACTACATTTTTTTCTGTATTTTACTTTTAAATGGACTTAGATTTTCTTCCAGTTAACATTACATACAGTCTGCAGTTAAAGTTTTCAAAACATTTATTAGATTCATTAACTATCCTAAATTTTTACCAAACTTGGACAGAAACTTCTTACAATCATAAGATAGTATCAAGAGGAATATCTTTATTGATTTTTTTCCTCATTTTTGTTGAGCCTGCGATTTACAGCAAAAGTAGGCGAGACACTGGGTTCCGCGGAACCCTTACAAATTTTTTATATAGACTAGACCGTTGGTTTTCCCGTTTCAATGGTTTTACACTAGTAATTTTGGGGCCCTTTATAGCTTGTTGTTCGGTGTGAGCCTAGGCTCCGTGTTGAAGGCCGTTCATTGACCTATAATGGTTTAATTTTGTAAACTGTTATTTGGATGGAGAGTTGTCTCATTGGCACCTACACCACATCTTTCTATATCTACTTATTAAGAGCTATTGGAGTCTTCTATGAAAAGAAAAATGAGTGATATGGGGCCAAATATTTTACCCTGTATCGTAGGAAGACAAAACAAGGAGTCCGAACAGCTGACAAAAATTCTGACAGGATTATATGTTTACATGGACTTCCTTAAGTATCACGATCAAATATATCTGGTGTAAAATCTGGAGTAACTTTGCAATATAAGTATAAACAAGAATGTGTCCAAAGTACACGGATGCCCCACTCGCACTATCATTTTCCATGTTCAATGGACCGTGAAATTGGTAAAAAAATATAATTATTAGGCATTAAAATTAGAAAGATACTATGATAGGGAACATGTGTACTAAGTTTCAAGTTGATTGGACTTCATCTTCATCAAAAACTACCTTGACCAAAAACTTTAACCTGAAGCGGGACAGACGGACGGACGGACGGACAGACGGACGAACGAACGGACGAATGGATGCACAAACCAGAAAACATAATGCCCCTGTACTATCGTAGGTGGGGCATACAAATCTGCCGAACAAATACCCATCCATGGTCGTGTGAAGACAACGTTGATGAAATATTAATACTATGTACATTGTAGTCAAATAAAATTGAGAATGGAAATGGGGAATGTGCCAAAGAGACAACAACCAGACCATAGAAAAAAACAACAGCAGAAGGTCACCAACAGGTCTTCAATGTAGCGAGAAATTCCCGCACCTAAAGTTTGATTTGGAATAAACCTATACATAGATCGTAAGAAGCGTTCAATAAAAGGTACATGACAAAGAACGAAATGAATTATTCTATTTTTGATTTAAATCTTCATGGACGGGCGAGATCAAAGGTGTTGAGACACATTAAAATATTTATCAATTATAGATAAACAAGTAAATAAACGTTTATGTAATAAGAAACATGCTAGGTAGTGGTGTTGCACCCTGCACATTGTTAAATATTTTGTGAAATACGAAAAATATGTCGGTCTGGAGTTTGCTTTTTACATGTTTGTACATCAATCTAGTATGTTGTTTATACTTACATACTAGGTTGCTATGTTTTCAACTACCCCTAGCAGAGACGGGTGTTGCTAAACGGCGGAAACGGAATACGGAACGGAAACGGAAAACAGAAACGGAAAGAAATGTTTTTTGGACAAGGAACAAATTTTAGAAAATAATAGAGGCTCTAAAGAGCCCATGTTGTTCACCTTGGTCTATGTGCATATCATAAACGAAGGACACAGATGGATTCATCATGAACAAATCGTGTTTTGGTGATGGTGATGTGTTTGTATATCTGACTTTACTGAATATTCTTGCTGCTTATAATTATCTCTATCTATAATGAACTTGGTCTAGTAGTTAAAAGATTTTGTAAAAATTTACGAAAATTGTTAAAAAATGACTATAAAGGGCAATAATTCATCAAGGGGTCAATTGACCATTTTGATCATGCTGACTTACAAACAACGGGTTGCAACTGGCCTGGTTGGTCTGAAAATTTCAGGGCAGATTGACCTTGACCTAATAAACAATTCATTCACGTCAAATGTGTTCTTCATGCTTTGGTTTCTGAGATAATGAGCCAAAAACTGCATGTACTATTTTAGCCATGTTGGCCATATTGGTTCGCAGGCAGGGTCATCGGGCACATTTTTTCAACTAGAAACTCTAATGGTGATTGTGGACAAGTTTGGTTATATTTGTTTTAATAGTTTCAGGAGAAGATTATTTAGTTCAAGATTCCAAAAATTTACGAAAAATTGTTAAAAATTGACTATAAAGGGCAACAACTTCTTAAGGGGTGAATTGAACATGTAGGTCATGTTGAATTTTTTGTAGATCTTACTTTGCTGAACATTATTGCAGCCTTGTGCCTACAGTTGATTGAATCCCTGGCTACGCCCCTGTTGCTGTTCACAGTTTATCTCTATCTATAATAATATTCAAGATAATAATGAAAAACGGCAAAATTTCCTCAAAATTACCAATTCAGGGACAGCGACCCAACAACGGGTTTTCCGATTCATCTAAAAATTTCAGGGCAGATAGATCTTGACCTGATAAACAATGTTACCTCATGTCAGATTCGCTCTAAATGGTTTGGTTTCGGAGATATAAGCCAAAATCTACATTACATTTAACCCCTCTGTTCTATTTCTAGCCATGGCGGCCATCTTGGTTGGATGGCCGGGTTATTGGACACATTTTTAAAACTAGATACCCAATTGATGATTGTGGCCAAGTTGGTTAAATTTGGCCCAGTAGTTTCAGAGGAGAAGATTTTTCGTGTAAAAGTTAACGACGACGGACGACGGACGCCAAGTGATGAGAAAAGCTCATTTGGCCCTTTGAGCTAGGTTAGCTTAAAACGCGCGTCTGGCGTATAAATTTATAATCCTGGTACTTTTGATAACTATTTACACCACTGGGTCGATGCCACTGCTGGTGGACGTTTCGTCCCCGAGGGTATCACCAGCCCAGTAGTCAGCACTTCGGTGTTGACATGAATATCAATTATATGGTCATTTTTATAAATTTTTCTGTTTACAAAAATGTGAATTTTTCGAAAAACTAAGGATTTTCTTACCCCAGGAGTAGATTACCTTAGCCGTATTTGGCACAACTTTTTGGAATTTTGGGTCTTCAATGCTCTTCAACCTTGTATTTGTTTGGCTTTTTAACTATTTTGATCTGAGCGTCACTGATGAGTCTTATGTAGACGAAACGCGCGTCTGGCGTATAAATTTATAATCCTGGTACTTTTGATAACCAATTAGCTTAAAATAAAATGATAATTGAATGAAATGATAAATAAATAACGGAGATATTAAGTCTACTGTATGTTTTTAAGCCTGTTTGATTTTTGGATTTTCTAAACAACAATTAAATGATTAAAAAGATGTGGGATAAACGTCAAATAGACAGCAACCAAACAACACACAAATATCTACTTCCGTGTCCTTAAGTATTATATTTGTTGATCGGGTTATTTCTGTTTGTTTAAATGTTTTTGTAAAGCTTTTAATTAGCTTTGGTGGTAGGATATAGTCTCATATGTCTATCATATCAATTTATTTTTGTGTTTGAAGAATTAATTCAATGGTATTGTAAATTGGTATGATTGTCAATGAGACAACTCTCCAGTCTCCTTTTTTTCTGTTAACTGTTCTTGTATAATGGAAAGAAAACGTAAAATAAACCCGATGAGACAATCAAGCATGGATAACCACAGATATGAAACCTCGTAACTAGACATAAAAATTGTATATAAAATGCATTTATCTTCGAATTACAATACATATTTACTTTAATTTGGTGTTATTAATGTCGGAAGAGCAGTACTCTTTGCCTGGATCACCATATATGATATCGGGCAAGACGGGAATACAATACAAAATAATAACGTATTAAAGACTCCGATTCTTTACTGAACAAAAAAAAAAACCGTAACACTCCTGAAGTCATAAAATAACGAACTCAAAACCTGTAATCCATAATAAAGTTTGCATCAAGATACGAACGATGTAACGATGTTAGATTTGGTGTGACTGACTTTGGAGATCTCATTTTTTTGTTAAAGTCATCGTGTTTTTTTAATATACACTGGATTCTGCAGTGATAATGCACATTCTGTTGCTGCAGTGTGAGTTTTAGCTGTCCGTCCATGTTAAAGGTTCTGTACACCTTTTGGCAAATAACAATGTCATACGGTGGCGGTGGAACATGTGGAGGCAATCTAATTGGCTGCCCACAACCATAGCATGAACGAATCTGAGTACCAATCAAGTATTTTAAGTAATATCCATCGTTATCATTATCGTCTTCCATGGATGCTTGTTTCACTGTGCCATGCTTTGAACCAAAGTCTCTAGTAGGTTTTCTTTTATTTGACCTGGGTTTTTGATTCGGTTTTCTTTGTGGGTGTTTTGGCATATTGACCTTTGATGACTCTTGAAGATTAGGTGCCGACTGAGTTTTTCGAAGATATTTTATAAGTTTTTGCAGCTTTCTTCCACATTCAGAGGCCGCCAATACATGTGAGCATATGCTTAAAAGTTTGAATTTTTCACAATTGCAAGTGCCCTTCCCGCTTTCTAAAAGACGTACAAAATGTGGATCTTTTCCAGAGGTACTAACTAGCAACCATAAACCCGTTTTGGACACCAGGCGCATTATTTACCAAACCAGAATTAACAAGCGACTCTGCTTTTTTCCAAATCGGCTCATGAATTGTGGGATCAAGATGAGTATCTTCTAGTGAAATAGATAAACTTTTATGATGTGGTTGTGGGTCAAGAGATGTTCCTGAAGTTCCAGGCTGTTCACCAACGGAAATCCGTATTGATGACCTAAATTGCGACGGTTTAAGTGGAGCCTTTAGGAAGGCTGTTATATGCTTGCTGCGGGACGACTCGGAAAGTTTAAACCAAGCATGGCTTGGCTGCACGTGTTCTATGTACTCGGTACGGATCTGATAGGGTCCCATACCAGTAATTGCCTTCTCTGTGTCCTTTTTCTGCTCGTCAGCAAGTTCTCGCATTTAGGTGCAGAATACGGTAACTTCGTTTTCTTGGTAATCCGTCTTTTGTTTTAATCTATTATTCAAACTTTCGTTCGCATTTGTTGTGTAATGCGAAAAACCGAAACCACAACTAATTCTTAATGGAAGTAATAAGCAGTTTTGCACTAGGTTTTTTTATATACTTCAAAAACCATGTATAAAACGCTGGCTCCGTCGTTTTTCTCGATTCACATTCTCTCAAGTTCCAAATTGGCTTCAATTCCAACAATTTATTTTCGAAGTCGGTATCAGTTAAACAATCTGCAAGTCCAACGTTTTTATCAAAAATATCTTTAACGAACTGGTTCACCGTTTGTACATTGTATATGGATTATTTATCCCTAATGTATGCAACTTTCTCTCAAGATTTAATCGCACATGACGCTGGCACTGCATATTTTTGGAAATTGGCATGTACCTACTAAAGCTGTTAAAAATCGAACATTCATCATCTGTTCCTATAAAGAGTGTGTCAGCTAAAGTGTTTCGGAGGGACACAATTGAAGAGACAAAGAAATCAAAGGCTCTTTCCGTTTTGGTTTGATGAATAAGCACTGGTCCCAAAAACGTGGGACATTCACCTGTTCTGCGATGAATTAGATTTAAATTCTTGTACACAATGGGCGTTACTACGAATTCGCCGCGGTTAAAAGCTGGGTCTATTCCCATAATCGTACACCCTGAGGGATTAGTAAGAAACATATCCATTTCCATAAGTTGCAAATCTGATGAACAAATGCAGCAGAATTCAGGTGCACATTGTACTACTCTAATGTACGGATCTGCAAGTGATTGTTGGTCCTTGCATGCTTTTATCAGCTGAAATATACTGTCCCTATCCTTTCCGGCAATTGCGCTTTTCTGTGTTTACTTTACATTATAAATCTGTTTAGTGTTTCTCGGCAATTCTAAAGTGCTACTGACATGCTTAATACCACCTGCATCTTCAAAAATCACATCGAAAGTTTCTTTTGCGCGTTTCCCAGCGTCAAGATGTTCACATATATCAGCCAGTACTCGCTTACTTGTACGTACGTACGGCGTGTTTCCCGTCTTTGTGTTACTATGTACAGTCGTGAATATAGGAACATCTCCTTCGACTACATACTGTAAAATTGCAAATTTAGTTGGTTTTCCTGCACTATCATGCAGTTCATATAATCTTCTCTTAAAACCTTTAGTGTTCTTTGACATCCAATATGTTCTTGTTAGTCTGTAGACAGAATTTCTCATTACTGAAGGTTTTTTCTTTAATACACTTATATTAGATATTTCTCCATCAGAGATATGTACAGAGACAAAATCACGCTGGACTCTTGTTTTTCATGGCCCCTGCCATATGAATCCGTAGGTCGTCTCGACCTTTCAAAGCTAAAGTCAATGACAAATGTTGACGTCTCAATGCAATCAACTGGTACTGAGGACACATAATCTTCTTTGTCTCCTTTAGTATAAGTTTACAAGCCTCTTTCACGGTTAACTGTTTAGCAAATTTCTCCATGTCTTCCTTTTCCCTAAAACGTGCAATAACTATATAAGTCATGATGAAGCATAAAAACCTACACAAGTTTAACTTTATATAGCTAAATCACTGCACAAAACCAAAGCTAAAGAATGAACTACTATATGAAATTTGAATGCTCTTGGTATCCTCAATAAAATGCATCTTTTTAAAGGTCTAATTGGTCTTCGTATGACGAGTTAAGCCCATTTACAACAGATATTTATTTTTGATAGTTTTCTTTATGTTATACTGTTTTAACACTGTCCCAAATCAGAATCATGTATTTAGTGGTTGTCGTTTGTTTTGAATGTCATATTTGTTTTTCGTTTTAATTCACAAATCAAGGAGTTATTATTTTTCGTTTCGTTTGCTTTACATTCGTTATTTCGGGGTCTTTTATTATTATGCGGTAAGGGTTTTGCTCGTTGTTAAAGGTCAAACACTATCCTATATATGTTATATGTTATTTTGTCGCTGGTGGAGGAGCCTATTTTATTGATTTTGTTCATGTGCGTCAACCCAATAACACTATTGGATTCAACTAATGGAGGTCTGGCCTAAGCCAATATAACGTCGGGCAAGAATGTGCCAAAAATATCGCAAGTGTTCGCAGATTGTACATGGGTAGCTGTCAAATTTGGATCTTTGTTCTCGTAGAGTTTAAATACAGTATTTATGAAATTGCTAGTGGAAAAATGTATGTTTTGTTTTAAAGATTGTTACTGTTTTACCTAGATAAAAAGGGGTAGCCAAAAGCTCGAAATTTTGTTTTCGATTCTAGTTCCAACGTTTCCTTTTTTTTTTTTTTTAATTCTTGCAAAATTTTCTTAATTTTTTCATATGCGACCTAGCCTACAGTTTCTGTTCGAGCTCTCGATTTAACAGATTTAAACTAGATTATACTTCTTCCCATAGAGAAGGGCTCGAAAGGAGATGACCCTCGCGAGTTTGGAATTTTTAGATAATTTGCGATGTATTTTCAATAGATAGGATTCACGTCAATATTTTAGCAATAATATAAATGTCGACTTGTCAGGTTGATGTCGTGCTGTTTTTAAATGTAAACTATATTCTGCATATTTTTTTTAAGTTTACCTGATTGTTAATGAATCGCTGCTATCATTGCTGAGATCAGTGCTGCTAGATATATTGATCACTGGTTGGGGATTTTTTTCGACAGAATCATCATCACTGTTACTTTTTTCCATGGTACAAACATTAATAGGATCAGTAATAATGTCCAATGACGGTAAAGAAGAGGAATCAGAATCAATGTATGAACGGTTGCTTAAATTTTCAGTTTCATGCTTTTTTCCCTCCGAATCTGTCGAAATCAGAATTAAATCTGAATCTGCACAAATAAGCCCTCTCTCTTTTTCATCCTCAGACCCGAATGATGAAGATGTTTCCACGGTTTCCTGGTCTCCCCTTAAATAAAATGTATATTAGAGTTTCTACATGCATAATTCAGTTCTTTTTTCGCCAACCTTATAGAACTAGAGGAAGACTAAATAGTATACTGCACCGACTAAATGGTCGATAAAAAAATGACCATTACTTGTTACCGAAGTAACAAAACAACAATTGTAGTTAATGGTAAGAAAAGAGAAAACATTTTTAAAACAAATTCCTATTTGATTACTGATTTTAAATGAGGGAAATGCCAGTATTGGCTCTTACTGTGTTCCATACCTCTTTAACGGATTTACACATAAAAGAAAATGCTGACGATCGGCACTTAAAGTTAACCAGTCATGAGTGCTGACACCTATACATGCAGCATAAAGCTTTTACCATCCATTTCAAGTGATTTTGACGTCATTGTATCATGTAGTTAGGTTTCCATGGCAACAAAAAATGGTTTTTTTTTGTCAAAAATGGCATTAAGAAAGCGGCTTGTGGTGTTGTATTACATTGTTACGTATGTCCTTCATTCCACCCATCCTTAACCACCTCCCCGGATCATGCTGTTGATTTGAATATAACAGAAAGATGGGGTTTTATTACCTATTAAACAACTCTCGACAAACGACTAAATGACACAGAAATTAACAACTGTAGGTTAACCTTCAACAATGAGCGAAGCCTATACCTCAAAGTCAGCTATGAAAAGGACCCGAAATGACAAATGTAAAACAATTCAAACGAGAAAACTAACGGCAAAATTTGAACGAAAAACAAATGTGTAACACATTGACAAACGGCATTCATTGAAATTCTAGTACAGGCTCCTGACCTGGGACAGACACATACATACAAAATGTGGTGTGGTTAAACATGTAGGCGGGATCCCAACAACCCCATAATCTTGGACAGTAGTGTAACATAACAGATCATAATAACATAAGACCGAACTATAAAAATCAGTTGAAAAAGGCTTAACCCATCAGCTCATTAAGGATGTACATCTCAGAAAAGCCATAAATTTTCTTGAATTAAACTTTTTCTTAACCTGGAATTTTGACTAAAAAGACTGACTTGATTAGTAAAAAATGAAAAAATTATTACTCCATAACTACTTTTTTTCAGAGATAACTTTTTTTTTGGATATTTTCCACAAATTTGGCAGTATTCCAGATAAGTTTGACGCAAAAATTAAGAAATGAAACCCGTAAAATTTATAATCATTGCGTATCGAACACACTGACAAAGTCCTGGTACTGCAATGAAGTTTATGTCGTCGAATTCTTGTTTATTTGTTTCCAAGTATGCAAATGAGTATTGTATTTCTTTGTGCATCATATTTTCCTGTTTCAATTGAAAATTTGATCCGCGCTTAGTATTTATCTCTCTGTGACCAAAATAGACCAAGGTAAGGATGTTCGGTCTGGTTCCATGATTAATAAACAAATTGGGATTTTAAACCAATAAAGTCTTGTCTTATCTAAATCGTATCTTAACCCGCACTACGAAAAGAGAAAATTATAAAGAAAACGGAATAATAATAATGTGTACTATTGTATGATTATATGCCCTCACTCTATGTCATTTATATTTACACATTTAAGCATACCTCTGTAGAAACTTGGCAAATTCTTCTTCCCACATGATTTTGCTTGACGAGTAGATACAATATGAGCCCAAAAAGAAACGCCACTTCGTTTTTAAATGCTTCACGCTACACTGACCTGACTTCAAACGAATTAACGGTTAACATTGATCGATACGTCAATCAATTCTCATATCTGTTGCAATTATCTTCATCAAAAGATTTTAAGAATTGTTGATGACAAAATAAATTGATTTACTGCAAAGTTCAAAACTTCAAACAATGACGATTATGATTGCGTAGTACGGTAGATCTGGGGGGATTTTTTTTCTTCAGAAAAACATCATAAGGTGAGCTAAAAAAAAATGGGCCAACTATTTGATTTTCACGGTAAGAGGCAGGAATATTAAAAAAATAATTATTACTTTGACCCGGTAAGAACTAAAAAAAATGACTTGGCATGAAGATGAGACAAAAATTAATTGAACTATCATGTTGAAATTTATAAGTTATAGTTACTCTGATTCTTATTTTTGAAAAAGTTTCCAAGTGATAGATGTTAATTGTTCATTCAGTGCTTCTGCTTTTTAAAGGTCATTTTCTCGGCAAGGGCTGTTTGTAGTGGAAGGATTTTTTTTTTCAAAGCTACAAGTTATGTATTTCCAAAACAGGTGCTACTTTCTGTATTATCTGCTGTCATATTTTCGACATATTTGTTGTGTGCTTTTGTTATATCACTCTCTATTGATTTCGCCAGTTCTCATCATATTCCCCCTGATATTCCACCAAAAAACCGCTTCTTTCCGTTTCCGTTTTCCGTTCCGCATTCCGTTTCCGCCGTTTAGCAACACCCAGCAGAGACGACCCGTTTTTTGTTGTGCTCTAGGTGTTTAAAGGTCGTTCATTTACTTATGTTTTAAATTTTGTTTTTGTACACATATGTTGATGTTTGAGGATAAAGTTACGTATTCTTTATTGTTGTCAAATAGATGTCTCCAACGTTATAATATTTTTATATTTCCAAAAGTTAAATTAATGCGTATTAGAGCACAAACGCCATACATGTATTTCAGACGGTTAATTTTACTTTCTGTTTACCAAACTATTTTTATAAAAGTGAGTAAATCTTACCTTGTTGAGAAGATAAAACTGCATTAGGGTCACAGATCCATGACGTCTTACAATGTCTTCCGCATAGATCAATATTAATTTGAGGATTTGGAAAATCTTCTTTCTCCCAGAGTTCCTTGTGAGAAATTTCGGCAACACAATTCACTTTAGAATTAGTAGAATTGTTTAAAGTTAGTGATAAAGTAATTTTAACACTTGAAATAAAAGTCAAATAGATACACAATTTTGAACAGGTAGACATTTTTGTGTGCCTATACATTACCTTTTCTTATGGTCGGGTAGATAATACTATTGACATTTATTAGAAATGTTGACATAACACGGCCCGGTACGTGCAGGAGGTAATTAACCTGTATAGTATAGGGCTCTCGACCAATGAAAGTGTAGAATCCATTGTTTCTCAATGTAAATCGGATTATCCTATTGTTGATTCCTTTTTACGGCTTATAAGGGGACGACCATTTGATATTGGTGGGGGGGGGGGGGGGGCTTGAGGATTTTGAAAATAAATAACTCAGCCTTGATAATCACGAAAATAAATGGTTTGTTCTGTTGTAGTTTGAATATAAATTACCTGACTTGCAATGTATTGAAAATAAATAACTCAGCAGGTCTAATCCAAAGTATGAGATGCCACCAGATTCTTCATAAATTCGTCTTTTTTCCCAAAAAAATCGTGAAACACTTTTAAATTTTACCAATTTAGTATAAATATTATTCAAATATACTTGAAATGTGACATTGTCTGAAAATTGGTTTTATTTAACTTGATGTATATTGTCTCAGTAAACCTTACCTCACTTTTATTTTAAGGCCGTAACTACATTGAGGCAAATGCCTCATTCAAGAAATTTCAAAACCAAACGCTTGTCTCCATATAATTGTGTTCACGGCGAGTGCCTTGCTAGAAGCAAGTTCTGTTTTCCCTCAGACGTAGCCCTGATTTTTCGGGATCAATGTTTTTTTATTTGTTTGTCTTTTGTTCATTGATTGCTCTTCTGTATTCTGTTAGTGTTACATTTGTTTGTAATCTAGTAATTTTGTTATGAACTTGATCATGAGTTTAAAAATAAAACCAGCAGCCACAGACTTAACTATGTGAATTCCATTTTTGCTTTATCATGCACATTGGTCTTTTAATGATGTCCCTAGAAACTTAAAGGGAAATCACATTATTGGCTAGTTTAGAAAGCAATTCTGGGAAGTGTACTAATTTACAATCTGGCAATAAATTAAGAACTTACAGAAAATTTAAAAATATTTTTATGTTTGAACCATATTTAAAAATGAATTCAAAAAAAGGACAGGCAAATAATCACAAGATTTAGAACTAGCTGTCATGATCTTGAAATCGAAAGAGGGAGGTATATTGGAACTAAAGCTGAAGACAGAAAGTGTAAGCTATGTAAGAACGCAGTTGAAGACGAACTACATTTTCTTTTAAAATGTCCTGTTCTAAAAGATACTCGATCTCAACATCTATCTAATTTAAATTCTAAATTCAAAAAATTTTCAAGATTATCTGATGAAATGAAATTTGTTCTGAAGATTTGTTTGTTACTTCAAACTTATCTAATTTATTGCACTCCCTTTTTGAAGAACGAAAGAAAATTATAGAAAATATTGTTGTTTAAAAAAAAAAAATAGAAGAAAAAATATAGATATATATATATATATATAGGAATTAAAATTGATCAGGAGTTGTCTCCCATAGACCTAGAACTATCCTAAAGATTTATGTAATTTCTCCAGGTCACAGTGGCACCCATAACAACTATGTTTTGTCAATAACTTGGTTTATATCAGGTTAATTAGTGTAAATGTGTATTCATGTGGTATTTTGTTTAAATGTACTTTAATCATTCTAATCATTTTCTGTGCTTTATTTTGTAATTCATTTGATTGTATAGCTCAAATTTTGGGCACCATGATTGGTTAATAAAATTATCTTATCACACTATTGTTTATACGCATCGCTCTCGGCGCCGCTATAGTGTCGTAACTGTATTATGACGTCGCCGTTTTCGTGCCCGTCGTAAAGGTTGCTAATTTAAAAAAATAGCCAGCCGCTCGAAGGAACGTTCCACTAAAGCAGGAGAAATGATAATGAACATTTCATATTTTTTACAACTGTTATAATTAAATTAAAAATACGTGTCCATCAAAGAGGATCTGATTGTATTGGGGTAAATTTACGGAATACAGAATAATACGCAAATACTGCAGAATAAAAGACAAAAGACAGAAGATTAGAGAATGAAGCTTAAATATAAAGAATAAAAAATATTGGTAACACAAAATAAATATTAATAAATGAATGACCCTCTATCCAGACCCTTATGATAAAAAGAACATATCAATACAAAACACCTAATCACCATGAATAATCAACACAAAGAACGATGGAAATTCATAGCATATTCAATATAATTTAACGAAGTCGGTGACAAATACTTTTCTTTGGCAGCGTATTGTCGCGATGCGGTATGTAGAGTTCATGGTATATTTTCAGGGGGGGAGGGGGTACAAATAGACCAAGAGAAGCAGCAGGTAAGCGTACACCTTCCGGAATCTGTAGTTTTCAGTCCAACAGAGGGTTATAAATAGGAACAATGAGTTTCGACAGTTTTCTCATATCACATGCATGAAACGTCATAACTATAGTTTTCTATACTACATGTATAAATAATTCATCAAAAATCTCATTTCACTTATATTTATCCGGCGCAGCCTGTCGGGTTAATACAAATCACGGTCAAAATTAATATGTTTTAGTTCTGAATACTTGTATGGATTAAACTTGCCACTGGACGTAAAGTATGTGTGAAGTGCTATTTGACACAATATCCAAGCTTGATATATATACTGAATTTGGACTGTGATCAAATTTTTGACATAATATAGGTTTCTGACACAAAATAAATATGGTCAAAGGTCTTTAAAATAAACTATTGTGTAATTGGAGATTTACTCTTGATATATAAAAAAAAATTCAAATTTCAAAAATTTGCAGAAAAAAATTATGACGAAAGGAAGCGCACGCCAATAGATACAAAAAAATCAACAAAGTTTTATACAAATTGGTTGAAGCGTCCGACATGTTGACGACGGACGGACGGACGGACAGACGGACAACGGTATACCATAATACATGTACGTCCCGTAAACGGGCGTATACAAGTTTAACACGTACTATACATTTGGCTTGAAAAGTCTCCATCAAGAGAAATTTTCAACACACACACACACATGTATTTATGTAGAGTAATATGTCTCACAGAGGACTGCTTAACTGTAACCAACACATTAATGGTCCGTCTGGTGAAGGAATATTCCACTCATATAGACAAAAGTTTTGTGCTGATGATCATGTAATATTCGCCACTGAAAATTTTGCAAAATTCATGAAAACAATGAAAAAAAAACTAGTAATGCTATAGTTCAGATCACACAATGTGATCACTTGCCTGTCGACAGTGATACAGTCAGATTGTCGGATTCCGACCATGACTGAAAAAGACAACTAGTTTTTTAATACAAAGGTAGCTGATTAACCTCTCATTCTTTGGTTCTTTTAAAAAAAGCCAATATGATATAGCAGAAAGTGCTTAAATTGACACACCGATTCAATCCGTTATTTTCAAATCAACTATCATTTAAGAATTGAATGCTTCTTTTTGTTAATTCATTGGGATGTAAAAGCGTTGACCGAAGTACATTTTGTATGAAGCGCGGAAGCGCTTCATTCTAAAAATGTGCGCACGGTCAACGCTTTTACAACCATATGAAGTTACAAAAAGAAGCATTCAATACTTATAATTACATTTTTTAGCTATAATTAAGAAAAAACGAATTTTAGATTGTTTTTATTTAATTCACCTGTGCACTTTCTTGTGGGACCACGTGTTATCATGAATAAAAAGTTTTATTGAGTGATGCAATTGCTTACGGAATAACACATGATGTGCTGTTAGCCAATCAGAATAAAGTATTATGATCAAACATACATCTTATGTAATTATTGATCAGTATTGGCCAAAAAAAAGTACATATACCATAATGAAAGATAAATGTGATAATATCAGATTATTACATGGCATTTTTCATATCGCATGTATTATCAGCCCTAGGTTCAATATCAGCCCAAGAGCCGCATGGCTCGAGGGCTGATATTGACCGAGGGCTGATAATACATGCGATATGAAAAATGACATGTTATAATCTTTTTATCATATGCTTCAACAGTAGAGAAAAATAACAGATTCATATATTGATCCTTTTACGTGGTTCCCGAAAAGAAGTTGAAAGAGTAAAAAGTTGACGGACGTCGGACCCAAAATTTGATACATTCAATATGAAATCTTTCTATCATATATGCCTTAACAGAGAAAAAAAAAACACATTTTAATATGAACGAATCGACAAAAAATAATTCAACAATATACATAGTGAACATTGTTTGGAAAAGTCAACTTTTTTAAAGTAACTTTCTAAATTATGTTTCAGAAAAACTTAAAAAATGCATTTATGTAATATTTTTTTTTTTTTTTTTTTAATTTAATTTAATTATTTTACACAATATACTTTCTAGTATTCAAATAATTGTTTTGTACACTACTTTGTAATGTTTTTCACTGAAAACGTAGCATTGAAGTGTATTTTCCGGAATTTGCCGAGTATCACCGGAATGCCATGTGATAACGTTACGGAAAGGCATGTGATAACAATCGAAGCATGTGATAAACTTTTCATATCAGCCCGCTACGCACCAATTCGAAAAATATGGAAAATACTTTAATTTAATGCTATTATCATACGGTAAAAATCATATGTTATTTAGTCTAAGTATATGATAAAAGAATATACATTTAAAGAAAGAGAGTTGCACCAACAGAAAATAGAAACTGCAATATTTCTTACTCTTAATTTCATCGAATCTCAAAATGTGTATGTACTCTTTCCAGAATTTTTAATCTATCTAACAGTATAACTCGGAAGTTTCTAAGTGTAACTCTAGCTTTGACTAGAAATATTACTTGAATAAATGTTCGATATCAAAATAAAACTCGAACTCAAATTTTACCTGGAAGTCGAACTTAATTTGGTTCGATTATATATATTATATATTTATATATATTGAGCGTTGTGTAATTACGGAAATGTTAACCAATTTCAAATTTCTTCCGAAAATGGTGTCATTAAGGGCTTTTTTTTTTAAGTGCCGCATCTGTGGATTTTTAACACGGCATATCAGGTTTTATCTTCACGGTGCGAATATACAAGTTAGTGAATTTATTCTGTTTGTAGTCTAAATGGAACGTGTTACTTTCAGTCCGGATACCATCAGTCTTCCGAAGTAGAAGATTCTTTATCTGCAGGCCGTAAATTATTTCTTTAATACGGCATGAGGCAGACAATCGTTTTCCCTATACAACGAATGCAATTAAAAATGTAGATGACTTCAACTTTGACAATTACTTTATAAATAATAAACTGTTACTGTATTTAATGTTTAACGTTTCGATAGATTCCAAGCATTGCTAGAAATGCTCCTATGCTAGAAACGTCGTTCTATATAACGTTAGTTATAGTTCCCGCCAAAAATCGATAATAAGATTGTTTCCGTTTTAGCGGATTTAAAACATCGGTGACCCCCCATTTTAATTTATGGTTTTAAAATCTCCCCTGAAGCTGCAACTTATGCAAAAGTTTGAAGGAAAAAACATTAGTAGCTTTTTTTTATTTCAAGAAAAATCTATAATAAATCGAAATTAAAAACGGCGGGAAATGTTCAAAGGCCTTGAAAAATAAGGAAACTGAGAAAAATAAATGCGTATAAGGTAAAAGTTACAATTGACTGTTTTAGTTTTACCAGTAAAACATCGTTTTTCAATCATTTTGCCTTCAATTAGCAAATTAGAGCGATATTTCTATATTTCCGTATAACGCGATTTTTTACTTTTTGCTGACGTCATATCTCGAAAATAACATCGGTGACCCCAATTTTCTATTTTTTACTAAAATATTGTAATAGGTATGATCTGTCTACATGCAAAATTTCAATGATTTATTATTAGTAGTAACTATAAATAGTGTGATTTCCCTTTAAGTCTTACACTGAAATTATACATTTCGCTTTGAGACCCAAATATTGTCAAAAAAAATATTAAAACTAAACTTGCATTTTCAGATTAAGAAAGGGTCTTTGAAACACCCAGAAAGCATGATTTTGCATCGTTTGTTTTATAGCTTCTTGGGCCTTCAGTGGCTCCAAAACCCTTCAAAAAAATTCGCCTCGTTTTTGTTTATATTGGTTTTTAATACTTTGTATCGTCTTGTGTCTTTCAATGAATGTTTAAAGTGTCATAAATCAGCCCGTTAATTTCTTGATTGAATTGTTTAACATTTGCACTTTCCGGACCTTCATTGAATGCTATGCAGTATTTATGAGTTTGAGGGTCGAACAGTGACATAGTTCAGTTGCTAAATGCCTTCTACGTCATTCTTGCATCGGATGACCATGAGGGCATTTTATTGTATTAATTGTTGCCACATGCATTTCTAACCACGTGATTTTCGTATTTGACTGATATCCAAACGCAAAATAACAGTCCTTATCGCTTGTTATACTTATTTCAAACTCAAAACTTGTTTTTCGAAATAAATGTATCCATCTTTAAACAATTCTCAATTGAAAAGTGCCATACATGTAAAAAAAAATCAGAATCAGTGCACATGATCTTAAGATAGAGAGAGAGACAGGTATAAAACTTTATATATAGAAAGAGACCAAAGGCTTTGTAAGAAATGTACTCTAAATCTGGATGAAGATGAAAAACATTTTATGACTAGTTGTCCAGTATATAAAAAATGATAGGGAGATAATATTTTTCAGGGAGATCAGCTGTATATGTTCTAACTTTATATATCTTTCAAATGAGTCAAAATAACTATATAAAAAAAAGAAGATGTGGTATGATTGCCAATGAGACAACTATCCACAAAAGACCAAAATGACACAGACATTAACAACTATAGGTCACCGTACGGCCTTCAACAATGAGCAAAGCCCATACCGCATAGTCAGCTATAAAAGGCCCCGATACGACATTGTAAAACAATTCAAACGAGAAAACTAACGGCCTTATTTGTATTGTATTAAATGATATAACTATTTGTTATAAGTATAATCTTGTTTGCTGTTCTATATCATATTAATATTTTTATAACAGTAATTGTTATATAAAATGTTCATCAATTTGTACATCATTCTAGTTTACTTTTATTATAATATGATGATAGTAGTGTAGGTGCATGGTGGACAATCTTCTGTAATAATTCTTTTTTTTTTCTAGTAAATTGGATTTTAGTAGCCATCCATTTTGTCCGGCGGTTGTTGCAAAATGTTCTGGTTGTCGTCTCTTTTACATATTCCGATTTATAAATGAGAATGGAAATGGTGAATTTGTCAAAGAGACAACATATATAACCGGAAGAAAAGTGACTTTAGGAACTTTTACAATAATTCGCAAAGTGCTTTACATGAACTCTCGTTTTGAATTGAATATTTATATGAACTCTCATTTTGATTTGAATATTTATATGAACTCTCGTTTTAAATTGAATATTTCCCATTTTAGTTTTAAGTTGAATATTTCTGGTTGTAAATGTTTCTTTATTCTTAAATATAATGTTTCTTTATTTCAAATACCCAAAGAGATTAATTATAGATTTACTATTTTACAACTTAATCCGATGGCTGTCAAAAGTGCGAAACTTACACTCAACTTCAAAAGAAGCAATTATCGCTATTTTGCTAAGTTGAGCCGGAGGACAATAATCCTATTATTATTACATAACATTGGACAACTATATTTACAAAATGTATATTTTATGAGAACCTTTTATAATGTTTTAATACCCTTATCTTTGACTTAATTTATGTTTTGTAAACGGTTGCTGGGGCAGTCTTCCCTAGCTTTCGAACTGTAAACTTGTGTTAATAAATTTGTATATATTTTTATACGGTCTTGCGTTTAAAGCAGCCATAGTGTCAATTATAGACCTACAGACTTTAATGTAACCCGTGCCGAACTTCACGGACGTATGCCGGAAATTCACGGAGTTATAATTGGGGAGGATTCCTCGATTACCGTAACCTTAAGCAGCCAAGCGAGTGTTTTATTTATGAACTAGTCCCAGTATACGAAAAGTGAAAAATGGAGTTACCGAAATTAGAACATTTTAACGCGTTCGAAACAGAAAACGCTGACATATGGATAAAGAGATACGAACTAATGTGTGAATTTTCAAAGTGGGATGACGTACAAGCCACAAGAGCATTCACGTGTTTTATAGACAATTATGCTTTAGCATGGTATATGCTACTTGACGACGAAGACAGAAACAGCAAAGATAAACTATTCCGTAAGTTCAAGGACCGTTTTGGTAGAAATTGTATGCAAAAAGTAGGATTTTGGAAGGAAGCGGCCAATATGAAACAAAAAGACGATGAAACCGTTTCACAGTTCATATCTAGGGTTGAGAGCCTATGTTTTCTAGCAGGTCAAACCGTATTTATGGAGCGTTTTATATATCAAGGACTTGGACCAGAATTTGTTGTTCCGTTTGTAACCGCAACTGGTCTCAAACAAAAATTTACCATAAGTGAGGCTATCGATGCTGCATTGCTAGCAGACATGACAGTTCAGTTGAAGTCGAAACCGGGACCAGACCAAGTTACCAGTGCTATTAAGGACAATCCTACACAGCAGAACCAACCCAGAAGTAATGGTAAGTGTGATACATACTGTCATAGTTACGAACATTTTGAGAATGCACATTTTTATGTCCCCCCTATCAATGTACTTAATCATATTAATAGGCAAAAGAAACGCCCACAAAATAAAAGACTTCAGAAAAAGGAATTAAATTTTTATCATAGTAGTGCTAAGTCCAACCTATCCCATAATTCAACCAAAGACAGGTTTATGAATTCTAGAAATAGCCCCGCTAATCAGAATATTGTTAATCTGTTCGCAAATTCAGGCTGTTCAAGAGCCGATTGTAAAATAAATAATGTTAGAATAGGTTCTTCAGTTATACATACTCTTGTCGATACCGGTGCAGCCGTATCCGTCATAAATACTAATACTTATAAGTCATTACAAGTAGACAAACCTTACCCTGTAGATAAGTCAGACTTGTTAGGTGTACGTGGTGTAAATGACAATTTTATCAGAGTGCTAGGCAAAGTTACACTGCCCGTTGAAATAGGAAAACTCACTTTATTTCACGATTTTTATATTTTGGATGATGTCAATATGCCACTTATTTTAGGCCGAGACTTCATGCATGATCAAAAAGCTGAGATAAGTTTCCCCAAACAAGTTTTATCATTACAAAATGGAATGACAGAAGTTTCTTTAAGTCAGGGCCAAGATCGGGATCACACCCACAATTTTGTTCGTGTGCTATCCGATGTTACATTTCAACCTAGAGAAAGAGTAATTTTTCCTGTGAAAATAGATAATTTTAGCGAAAACACATCAGGTATTATTGAACCAAATTTTTCACTTGCTGGCAAACACAGTATAATGGGAGCACGGTGCTTAATTAAAACACATAATAACAATTCTGTTTTTGAAATTTTAAATCCTACAAATGCTGTAATAACACTGAAACAAAATACTATAGTTGGAAATTTTATTAAAATTCAAGATGATACAATTTTTGGAGAATTAAAAGAAAATTTTGAGTTTATAGATAGTATCAGAACTGGCGAAGCTTCAAATTCAAATAATAATTATATCAAAATTGCTACCGAGATGGGTATTGATCTTTCAAAATCCGATTTAAGCGAAACACAAAAATATCAGTTATTGACTCTGTTAGGGCAATATAGGCAAGCTTTTGCTAAAGACATAACCGAATTGGGCTGTACCAAAATAGGCAAGCACATCATTGATACAGGCGATGCAAATCCAGTCAGACAATTTCCGTACCGGACTACCCCAAAAACAAAGGAAGAAATAAATACACATTTGGACGAAATGGAGGAACAAGGTATCATTCGAAAAAGCATGTCACCTTGGAGCAGCCCCATCTTACTTGTAGCAAAACCCAATGGCGAGAAGAGAGTATGTGTGGACTATCGCAAACTAAATCGTTTGACGAAAATATATACACAATCGCTCCCGAATCTTTCAGATGTCCTAGATACACTTGGAGAAAAGCATGCGCAGACATATAGCGTCTGTGATATGAGACAGGGCTTCTGGCAGCTGGAACTTGACGAACAATCCAAAGAAAAGACTGCTTTTATGACACATCGAGGTCAGTACGAGTTCAACCGACTTCCATATGGCCTAGCAAATTCACCTGCAACCTTCAACATGATAATGAATGAAGTAATCCGGGATCTCAACTGGAAAAGCGCATTAGTTTATGTAGACGACATTCTTATTTACAGCAAGAACTTTGACGAACACCTTTGTCATTTAGCAGCCCTATTTGACAAACTAATCGAAGCCAACCTCAAGTTGAAGCCGTCAAAGTGTCAGTTCGCTTGCAAAGAAGTCCAATATTTAGGCCACATTATAACCAAAGAAGGCATAGCAGTAGATCCAGAGAAAACAGCATCTGTACATTCCTTTGCAGCGCCGAAAAATGTCAAAGAAGTACGTATGTTCCTTGGACTATGTAATTATTACAGGAAGTTCATTCACAACTACTCCAAAATTACTTCTCCGCTCAATCAACTGTTACATAAAGATCAACAATTTCATTGGACAGACGAATGTCAACGATCGCTCGAAATGCTCAAGACAAAACTCACTTCAGCTCCTATTCTAGTATTTCCGGACTTCAATAAAGAGTTTATTTTACATACGGACGCAAGTGGTACTGCAATAGGATATGTTCTAGGTCAACATGACAAAGACAAGAAACTCCGAGTTATTGCGTATGGCGGATGTATGCTACGAAAACCAGAACAAAGATGGGACGTCAAAGACAGAGAATGCCTCGCACTAGTTGTAGCTATCAAACAGTTCCATGTTTATTTGGCCAATAACAAGTTTCACGCGTATACAGATCATATAGCTTTGCAATACCTTCATCGTATTAAAGAGAGTACCGGACGTTTAGCAAGATGGTCTATGTATCTACAATTTTGAAGTTCACTATCAACCAGGAAAAGATAACGTTTGCGCTGACTTCCTCTCCAGAATTCAGCACCCCGAGAACCAGCGTCAGCGTCGACTCAGTATAGACGAAATCGAATTTACATATACAACAACCGATCAATCTGGAAAAGAAACCAATCAACAGATGTATAACGAAAATCAAAGGTCAGTCGTCCAGCCAGTCCTGTTACAAGACTCTGGCAAATCAAAACATAATTCAGTATCAGCAATTAAGGCAGTCACTGAAGCAGATAATAGTTATCGTAATGCGGATCCATTACTCATGATCATCGAAACCACAAAGCTAACACAGGATAGAATCCAAGCAGCCCAAAATGAAGACGAAGAAGCAGGACAAATGCTACAATACATTGAACAGAATACTCTACCACAAGACAAAAAGAAAGCTGACGTTATAGTCCGTGAGTCAAACCACTACGTTGTTTCAAATGGTATACTATTTCACCATTACTATCCAAGAGGGAAAGGACACTTATCAGATAGGGTCATCAAACAATTAGTTGTTCCGAAGTCATTGCGTAACGACGTACTTTTATCGTACCATGATGCAATTATTGCAGCGCACCCCGGTATTGACAGAACTTACAACAACATCCGAATGAAGTATTACTGGAAGAGAATGCACTCAGACATTGAAGATTATGTGAAAACCTGTATTGAATGTCAACAAGGCAAGACTAATCCGCACTCTAAGAGAGCACCCTTACAGCCGCTTCCGGCAACTGGAGTATTTGAAAGAATACACATGGACATTCTTTGCAATTTACCACAGTCAGCAGGTGGATTCAACCAAATCTTACTAGTAGTATGTCCGTTCTCCAAATGGTGTGAAGCCTTTCCACTTAAAACAGGAGGAGCCGTAGAAACTGCAAGAGGCTTGTACAACGAAATTATATGCCGATATGGTCCTTGTAGACAAATTCTTACAGATTTAGGAAAAAACTTCACTTCAAACCTCGTGAAAGAAATCTGCAAAATTTTTCAGATCACCAAGCTCAATACGTCATCATATCACCCAGAATGCAATGCAGCAACCGAACGACAGAATCGTACATTAGCAACGTCTCTGCGAATGTATTGCCATGACAACCAGTCAACATGGCCCGACTATTTACAAGGCGTTATGATGGCTTTCCGAAACACAATACAAACCGAGTCAACACAGTATAGTCCATATTATTTGGTCTTTGGAAGAGAACCTAGGAATCCCATAGATATTGCATTGATTCCAGAATCAACAAAAGGTCTGAGCAAAGATGCAGAGTCAGCCCTTAAATTGATCGTTGATAATCTCACCCAGGCCAGAAAAATAGCCAAGACAAATGTTGAAGCTGCACAACAGAAGTATAAAACGCAACACGACAAAAATGTAGAGGAACCAAGTTTTTATATACTAGACAAAGTATGGCTTTACTGTACCCGGACTCCAGTTGGGTTGTCGCCCAAACTCCAACGAAAATGGACTGGACCATATTACATTGCGGAACACATAGGCGAATACACTTACCGTTTGCGTAAAGCTTCTGACAATAAAATACTGAAGGCTCCAGTACACGCAAATCGATTGAAGAAGTATCTCGACCCCACGAATCGCCCCACGAACCCACCCAATGAAGTTAATGAGGATCACGATCTAAACCCAGAGGAACTGATGAACATGCCTGAAATCCTTGACAGAGTCAATGACACAATTATCAATCATACACAAAATCAAGTAGGGAAAAATAATCAAAATGATCAAACACAATTACACAAAGATAAGCTACCGTCACAAAATTCAAACCCTCAACAGGACATATATGATGTTGAAAGAATACTTAAGTGTAGAAAACGAGGCAACATTAAGCAGTACCTTATTAAATGGCAAGGTTATAGTAGTTCACAAAATACATGGGAACCATCAAACAACATACCCAATATTTTAATCCAACACTTTCATGCTCAGAGTCAGAGTAAAAATAAGCGAAAACGACATGGTTAACTTGAAAACAAATCAGGCCAAATATATTTTAAGTACATGTTTTTTTTTCGAGTCTAGTTAATCAACTGAATGAGAAAAGTCTATTTTTGTTTTCATTTTCACATCATGAACACTTCATTATTCTAAGATGAATATTTACTTTTTTCTGAGATATTTGTCACTGGCAGTAAGAAAACCACCAATAAATCGAGCTAAAGTCTGTGTATCTTTGTTGTATCCTAGAACCTAGTGATTTACACAAGTGAAGGTTGTAACTTTGAACAAAGATCACTGACTATAGTATACCAAATAACCACAATTATTGTTAAGTTGTCGTTATTATTTTGTATCATTTCACGTATACCATGCTATAAGTAGTTGAACTTACACGTATGAGCTTCCTTATGAATACATAGATTATCAGTGGTATAACAAAATCATTTTAGAATACAATTTTGGTCCGAAACCGGAGTGCAAGATGGACTCGTCATTTATCTTGTGTTCTTGTTTCCATTGTGTGTACAGGAGTGACGACCTGTATACTACATGTCAAAAAATGCATTATTATATTTGATCAGAACCTGCTTACAAGGTAGAAATATCCACTGATAATCTGATAATCGGTTTAAATTCTTGATAGTGTTTTCGAAAACCTTCCAGACAGTATAGTGTAGTTGGTTAGATCATAAACGGGCCAATGATCATTATTGCCCCCCCCCCTTTTCCGCAATTCATTGAATACTCAGATACTTAGTTCTACTTTTATGATTATGATAAAAGCACCCTTTGTTGTTTATATATCTATACATGTTATAGAGCCATGCTCTTTTGAGTTGTGAAGCTGAAATAGATATTTCAGTATAGTTATGTCAGTAGTCCCCTTCCTCAGAGTATTGTTGTACTTATGTCAGTAGTCCCCTCCTCAGAGTATAGTATACTTATGTCAATAGTACCCCTCCTCAGAGTATAGTATACTTATGTCAATAGTACCCCTCCTCAGAGTATAGTATACTTATGTCAATAGTACCCCTCCTCAGAGTATAGTATACTTATGTCAATAGTACCCCTCCTCAGAGTATAGTATACTTATGTTAGTAGTCCACCTCCTCAGAATATCTAGTATGTTTATGTTTATCCCCCTCCACATACCCCCTTTGTATATCTATTAAAAGGTCCAATATGTGCATTTTCTATGTTCGTGATGTTTTCAGTATGTACACACTTTCAGCAACCAGAAAGACGAATCACCCAAAGACGAATTACCCAAAGACGAATTACCCAAAGACGAATTACCCATAGATGAAATAACATTACAAACCCAAATACGAAATGTAGCAATTTGTGCTCGGGACGAGCACTTCGGGGAAGTAGTGGAGAATATAACCGGAAGAAAAGTGACTTTAGGAACTTTTACAATAATTCGCAAAGTGCTTTACATGAACTCTCGTTTTGAATTGAATATTTATATGAACTCTCATTTTGATTTGAATATTTATATGAACTCTCGTTTTAAATTGAATATTTCCCATTTTAGTTTTAAGTTGAATATTTCTTGTTGTAAATGTTTCTTTATTCTTAAATATAATGTTTCTTTATTTCAAATACCCAAAGAGATTAATTATAGATTTACTATTTTACAACTTAATCCGATGACTGTCAAAAGTGCGAAACTTACACTCAACTTCAAAGAAGCAATTATCGCTATTTTGCTAAGTTGAGCCGGAGGACAATAATCCTATTATTATTACATAACATTGGAGAACTATATTTACAAAATGTATATTTTATGAGAACCTTTTATAATAACATTATATTTAAGAATAAAGAAACATTTACAACAAGAAATATTCAACTTAAAACTAAAATGGGAAATATTCAATTTAAAACGAGAGTTCATATAAATATTCAAATCAAAATGAGAGTTCATATAAATATTCAATTCAAAACGAGAGTTCATGTAAAGCACTTTGCGAATTATTGTAAAAGTTCCTAAAGTCACTTTTCTTCCGGTTATACATACACCAAAGTGCAAAAAAACAAACCAGCCGAAAGCCACCTGGATATTCAACACAGCACTCAGAGGCGGGCTTCATCTGGCCCATTAACAAAATGTGTACTAGCTCGGTGAAAGTGAAAATCCAAAACATACAAATGAACTAACATTAAAATTCATACAAGACAAAATGACTTGAGACAGGTGCAAAAATGCGGAGGAGTTAAACATGTTTTGTGAACTCTCAACCTTACCCCAGTACCTCTAGCGGCGTCTAGCCAAAGTTGAAAATAACAAACACAGCGATTCGCACAGTAAAAAAAAACAGTTTAAAAGCAGCCCGAGTCCGATGTAAAAGTAGGGGAGCTAACAATTGATTTTTGTGGGGAAGAGGGATTGGGTTGGTAGGATTAAATTTGGAAAATTTAAAGAGAAAAAACGCAGGAAAAAAAAGAAGGCATGCAAGAAATGTCAGTGTGTGCACTCTTGAATGTATTGTTGACGGCCGTACAGTTGCCTGTATAAATGGCTGAAATCCTCTTCATTTAAACTAACTTTTTGTTGAGTCATGTCTGATTGGCACTCATACCTCATCTCGTTATGTTTACATAAAAAACAATTAAAAAAAGTTAACATTAAAATTGAAATGTAAAGACCTAGGAGTAAGGCATCGAAATAATCGTCAAATGAAGGTGGTACCCAACACCTTTACTATTAATTTAATTTTGACAAAGTATTTACTTTGACCCTTTGACAAAAAAAAAAAATTCAAAAAATTTTAACCAACCGTTTTATCATAAAAAAATACACTGGTTATATAGCAGTTTGACAACCACTAATTTTGATCGTCGAGAAGCTTAATATTGCCTTCACAACGCAACGAATTTAAAACGTTTAACTGATTTTACAGAGTTATCTCCCTGTAGTGTTAGGTACCACCTTAATATGTACTGATTGTAATTCAACTCTATAGAAATCATCATTAAATTAACACAAGGTGTTCCTATCAAACTAACTTAAGCAGGACTCTCAACATTGAACATGTGTTTGGACCATGACTTAGGAGACAGTATCTCGTTAAACTGAAAATTATGCCTCTATAGAAATCATAATTGATCTGTCACAAATAGTTCATATCTTATTGACTTAAGTAAAAAAAAACTTAACCATTATTGATAACGATGAAAACAACCACTAGTAACCCGAATTTAACTTGAACGGACAAAAACGTGTTAACGCTATTTAAATGAGATTGATCGTTATTTGATAAAGATTGACAAAAATTAAAAATTATATTTAATTCATATCAATTCATATCAATTCATTTTAACGCCAGTCAAATAGATTTCTCTGCGGTGAATCAATTGAAATCAAGTTGCTGGTTAGTTGCGTTAAACTAATAGGCCACGCCCCCGTTAAACTATTTCAAACTTGCATTAATTCGTTTTAAACATGGATGAGACCCGAGCTTTTTACAGGTAAATCACCCAAGCAAAACGACCTCGATGTATCTATCGTTTTTTGTTTCAAACTTTAAATGCGTATAGTCTTATTAAAGTCACATGCTTCACAATTTAAAACGTTGAAACGAATGAATAATACACGTATCATGTTCATATGTAAGGAATTAAAATAAAAACATTAAAATATATATGCACACGCGGTTTAAAAATGCAAAACTTGTGAATCTGTTGAAAAAAAATTAGTTAAATATATAACATGATGGTTTTCTATATTGTACTCGTATTCAAATGTAGACACGGAAAACTATGTACACAAAAATTATTTATTGTGTACATAATTTAAATCGATGTAATTCATATTTTCGGCATTGACTGTAAAAAGTGCTTAAGTCCTTTATGAGTAAAATACAGAATTAAAAATAACTCTACCTTTTTTTATATTTCTTTATTTTAGAGGTAAGCTTCTGGCCAAGTGTCACTGATTCTGTCGCAATTCATTTACTTCAATAACCAATCAATTGTATTCTGAAAGAAGTTGATTTGTTTTCTGTACGAATACATTAAAAATATTTCTCACTGAACGTTATGTTTGCAATCGATGTTCAAATACAAATCTACAGTATCTATATGAAAGAGACTTAATAATATATTTTTTTTAATTTATTCTACACATGCATATTTGAAGGATCGAAATAATCAGTTCTACAAATGGGTGTTATTTTTAAAGACTGGAAACTTTACAATTATCAAGTGAATCCATGAAATTTTTATCGACGCACCAAACTTTCATCGTGCATAGCTCATTTTCCGATTTAACGATCTTCTTACTTGTTCATTACATTCTAAAATTAAAATCCTTCACAAATTGCAAAAACTTGTATTCTCCGGCTAGACTGCGCAAAAGATAAATCTTGCTTTGTTTGTGTATACACAATGTTTTGAAGGCCGATATCCAGTTTGGCTAAAAAAGAATTAATTTGCACCACAAGTTAATTACGCGAATTCTTTTTTTGCATAACTTTATCATAAAAACTGCAACATTCATTAGTGCCAATAAAACAATCATTTAATTGCGCAAATATTATAGACTTCTTTTCAAATGTTTCTTCTTAGTGAACTGAGGAGGTCCTTTTAGGTATTTTCATGTAGGTACAGAAATCTCAAACTGAAAGGGCCTCCTTAGTGCACTTAGACTGACAAAAAAAGTCCACTATGGACCTGATGGAAAGATAGAATTGACTCAAAAAAACATAGCATACGGAAGGAGAAGTACATAATTTTGAATTTTAGTAATTATAAAGTTATTCAACAGTTGAAGTAGGTATTCTAATGTTACATGTACGTGTAAATAGGTTAATAGTTTCGAGATAAATATGACACAATTAATAAAATTGAGAATGGAAATGGGGAATGTGTCAAGTTTCATTTATTGGCGCAATTCATATAATAAAAAAAGAAGATGAGCGCGATTCAAAACTTTACAATATGACAAGTTACACCTAACCGTTTTGACAAATCAGTAAATTCTTCGCCCGGGGATATACACCTGCCAGTAATCTACCTTCAGTAACTTTAAAATACCCAGCCGTGTCATTTCCGTATATTGTACATGTAGATAGCAAGTGTGATACATGTATATACACCAGAAATACCCATTCAAGTGATTTTTAATTTCAGAAGAACTCCATATCGGGTACATACACATAAAATTACAATAATATGAAAAAATGTATTAATAAGTTCAAATGTTGTTTTGGTAAATGCACCTAGGTATGTATTTGTAAACTTATGTTAATTCGTTATTTCATGTCTCTTTCTTTTTTTTTGCTTCAATTAATTTCTTGTATCTTATAGACTTATTCGTAAATCGAAAAAAACTCACAAATCTGAATAGAATCATATGGCAATGAACATGTTGAATGATTTCTCTAACTCAAAACTAGTTATACATGTACATGTAGATGCCTCTGAAATTATATTTTTCTCGTTGGGTTGCTTGTTCATTAATTGACGTTTACGATATATTCTAATGTTCAGTATTTGTGAAAACCGCTCATTTATCAATTTTACAAGAAATATTATAATACTTGTAAGTCATGAACATTGAAGTTTAACTTTCTATCATTTTTTGGTATACGCACAAACATACAATAAAATGAAACACTTTAAATCGGTTTAAATTATGCAATGCATTTTGAAAATATAGTTTTGAAAAACCGGATATTTTTGATTCATACTTTTTCTATCCCTTTTCTTAAAAATTAGGACACGTGTCACTGGTTAATATAGAATACAATTAACGGTACCAATTTTCTTGCACTAGATGCGCATTTCGAAAATACATGTCTCTTCAGTGATGCTCGAGACCAAAATATATGAAATCAAAAGCAAATTTAATATAAAAGACGAAGAGCTATAATCCAAAAGGTCCAAAAGTATAGCCAAATTCGTGAAAGGAATACTAGTGAACCATGAATAATCCCAAACAACAAATTTGTGATTCAATTTGGTTTGTCACACTTGCTTATATTATCAATATTATGTATTGTTTTCGGCTGAGACGACTACATGTATAAAATTTATAGTAGCCTCAGTTTTCGGCAATATTGAAACAAATTGAATATCCTTTGAATTGCTTCTTAAGTTATTTTAATATATATACTGAGCCAAAAAAGTTTAGCAACAAAATTGTGAAATTTTGTTTTATTACAAAATCATAAAATTTAAACATATAATTCTAATAACACAAAAATGGAATTATGATATGTCAGAAGCAACATGAATGTTTATCACTCACATTAATTAGGATTTTCTTTGTATGGAGCGCGGGAGGGTCAAAATGCTTAAATGAGTATAGTGTTTCTCAAAATCAATTTCTCAGCCATGCCCTTAGTGCACCAATGAAGGATTGACAGGAACACCAGCAACTTCCCTTAGTCAATGCAGTACTTTTTTAGCCGAAAAAAACTTGTCACGTGTTGACGTAAAGCGAAGGAAGTGCTCCTCCCTTCACGATATTTTTTTCTTGTCTACGAGATATCGACCTATCCTATCCAGTTGTAATTTGTCGATATCTGTTTGTTAGTCTCTGAACTGTTGCCTAGTGCACATTAAATCGAGCCATGATGTCAACAACCCTCATTCCGACATCAACCGTTTCAAGACCTTTCTGACTGTCATTTTCGGGGTGGCCTGGTTGACGCCCCAAGCAAATTTTTCAACGGTGTTTGTGTTTTTCTTACCAATGGTGTGTTTCTGAACGTTAGTGAAAAAGAATTTTTTAATATCGTTTTAAAATTACAGGTACAGAAGGTAAAACATCATTGACACGTGCAAAGCTGAAATGGCGCGAAATCAATCAGCAGGAAAAAAGTACGACTGTTACAGGTAAAACGAAGGATTATATCAATGATGTTTAAATATTTTTTTCCAAAAACAACAAACAAAAAATTATAAAAAAAAGTGTTGCTAAACCTTTTTGGCTCAGTATATATACGGAAAAACAAGGTGGATATTTAATCATCGGCTCTCGTGAAGTTTTCTTGTAGGTTAAAAGAAGGGGACAGTATACCTCTAAGTAATAAAACTTTAAGATTTGTATTCTTTAAATTGTATAACGTCTTAGTCTGGCTTTCTCTTCAATTTTTAGATTATATTCAGAATCACGTTTTTATGCCAGATCTTTTATCATTTGTTAAATCAAAGACATGTAGTAGATGTATTTTTTTTTAGACCAAAAAAACTATCATACGGTATTCCACATGTACGGTGAATTAAATTATTGACAAGCATACCACATCTTCTTATATTCATTCGTTATTTGATGAAGATCTTCAACAAGCCTTAAAGGGATAATTCGCGATTTTTCACTTTAAATAAATGATTTTGAAAATGAACTTATTGATAACTATACACTTTTTAATTCTAAATAATTATGTTTATCCAGAGACATATAATTGTATTATATGTCTCTGGAACAAGCATGTGCATACAATAATGCATGTATGTATACGCATGAGGTTCTCGCTACATTAAAGACCCGTAATTTAGGCCTTCCTCTTTTGTCTGCTCTATAGTCGGGTTTTTGTCTCTTTTACACATTCCTCATTTTCATTCACAATTTTTGTAATATACGACGGTATATTGTTCCTGTATCAAATACCATGTACATGTACATATATGAGGCTATGAAAGTAAGTTTACAGAAATAAAGATGATAGTGGAATAAGCACTTTAAATTACAGAATAAAGAGATGAAAATATAAAGAATAGATTAAATGATTCATGATTGCTTAACGCCCAGTTACAAATATTACACTCTACCCCTCCATCTTTTTGTCCATCCTATTTAATATGATTCTTATAGGAGGGTCTGAGTTTGGGGGGGGGGTCTGTTTTTCTGTAAACATTTAATTTTCACCCCTTTTTTTCTAATCTTCAAAAAATAAGTCTTTTTTACGCATTATTCTCTAATTTTTCCCCAGTTTTCTTTAATCTTTAAAAAAAAAAGTAAAAATCGTTCTTTTAAATGAATGAGAACGGTGATTTCCAAACAACAGCAAGGCTTTCATTTGTTACTCAACAATGACGTGTTGGTGTGTATTGTTCTGCATGATTTAAGTGCTAGTTATATGAAGTAACAAGTCCAAGTTTTCATCAGTTCTTTCCAGTGATTTTGACTACACATAAGAAGATGCCAATGAGACAACTCTTCGAAGAGACCAAATGGTCCGAGTACACAGTTATCGTCCTTTGATTTTCAAATATAGTCCTTAGTGTGGACAGTGTGTTACTTGCCAATTTTTGTTATACCCCTTCCAAATTTATTTCTCCATGTTTTATGCCTCAAATAGCAGTTGGGGGGTGAAATGACACTGTAAAAAAATTTGGGTCATAAATATTTATGTAAAGTAGTGATTAGGTCCAGCTGAAAAAGGTAAAAAATTAGCACTTCGGAAGCTGTCAAAAGATTTCAAGACCCCCTTAACACAAAATTGTCCATTTTCTGAGTTAGAGCTGATGAAGTTTTCTATAATTTTGATATAATTTGTCCCAAAAGTAGTACAACACACTGTAAAAATATTATTGAGAAAGCGCAGGTGGGGTTTTTTAAATTTTCATTTATTGTCTTAAAGAAATGCACTACGAAATAACTGTGTACTCGGACCAAATGACACAGAAATTAACAACTATAGGTCACTGTACGACATGCAACAATGAGCTAAAGCCAACCGCATAGTCAGATATAAACAGGGGCGTATTCAGGCTTTTTGAAAGAGGGGCTGTAGTTTTGTAACGAGGGGAGCGAGGCGAAATTTTTTTTTTGCCCCTTTTTAGGACTTAAAACATAAAATAAGTGAAATATGCACTTTTTAAACGGTTCCTGGCGTGGGGCATGCATATTTTGTAGTTGCTGGTAAGGTGTAAGGGTTGGACATTTTAGATGCTGCATCTCCCTATTAATTCACGAAGTCTAGTCTGATTAATCATTTAAAAAAAAGTCCAAGCAAAAGGGGAGGTGTACGCCCTCTACGCCCCCTCTGGATCCGCCACTGAATTTAAAGCCCGAGTAGAAGTATTGGAAACCAGTTCATATTGACTGAATCCTATAGTCTGTTACCACGAAACCAAAAAAGGTTTACCAAGTTTGTTTTCACTTTTATCATATTTTTACAATGATAACTTTGATCATTTTCTTTAAATTTTAAGAAGAGAAAATTCTGTTACCAGATAATGTTTAGCATTTTCTTTTATTAATCATTCAATAAAATTCAGGTATCTTTTAGCGTTTTCTTTTATTGATCATTCAATGTTCATTATATTTTTAGACCACACATTTCTCTAATCTTTATTTTTTATGCCCATTATTTTCTAATCTTCATTTTCAAGGGCATTATTCTCTAATCATTGAACCCCATCCAAACCCTCTTTTTTTTTTATTATGTTGTACATGTACTGTTATACCACTGATCGAGACTAGGGTGAGGATAGGGAGCCCGCTAACAATTTTAACCTCGCCACATTATTTATGTATGTGCCTGTCCCAAGTCAGGAGCCTGCAATTCAGTAGTTGTCGTTTGTTTATGTTTTACATATTTATTTTTCATTCATTTTTTTTGTTATATAAATAAGGCGGTTCGTTTTCTTGTTTGAATTGTTTTACATTGTCATATCAGGGCCTTTTATAGCTGACCATGCGGTATGGGCATTACTCATTGTTGAAGGCCGTACGGTGATCTATATTTGTTAATGTCTCTGTCATTTTGGTCTCTTGTGGACTGTTGTCTAATTGGAAATCATACCACATCTTCTTTTTTATATTCATGTCCTTTTAAAATGCCCATTATAGACATATAATAATACATTAGGCTTAACATTTCAATTTATAAATATCAAATAGCGAAAAATTTATATATTTATTCAATAACGACAATGTTGCTGCAATAGATGCCAAAAACATCAACAATATTTTATTGAAAAGAAACGGCATTTTATTTCACTTGTCCTTAAATAAAAAGATGTTTCATTTCATTTGTTATATACGGACACTGTAAATTTTGAATGTAAATGAGTAAAAATTTGTTTATATTTATATATTGTGTCTTATACGCGTCTCATTCATCTTTTTAAAGATTGATGCACACAATGCAAATGTTTAAATGTTTTGTTTAGTTCTGTGATTCTCATTTTATGTTTGTATGTGGTGAGACTTTAAAAAATAATAATAATGATAAAATATTGAATCTAAAAATATTCAGAAACTATTAACTTTTCTTAAATTTATACTTGAGTCAGAAAATTAAAACCAGCAGTGTCAAACATGTTTAACACTCAGCGGGCATTCGATATCATTGACATACTATATAGCACTAATCGCAATATGTATACATGTACATATATTTTGGGCATCTTATCAGTAATCTCTCTATTGAAGATGTTGAAATATATGTATTATAATTATTCGCTTATTAGGCAAATTCATATTCTACAAAGATATTTTCAATCATTTTAGTTTTGATAAATACCATCACAAATAACTTATTTTGTCTAGTTTCCTGTGTGAGGATATTTGATTGATAAAATTCAATAAACAATTTAAGGTTGTCGGGTAAATGTGGATTACGGATTAAGATGTTAGATGTCAAACTTGAATTAACAAACTAAGGTGAATTTAACCCGAATATGTAGTTTCTCTTCAACAGTGTTTTAATTCCAATTTCCTTATTTTCATTTAAACTAAAATAATTAGAATGAAAGAAAGATTCGAAACTAAAGATAGTCACAATTAAAAATATGTATTTTGAAAAAAAGACAAAAACCGCCAGATCATATCTGATTTAAATCCAGGGTCCGTATATGCATCTTCTGACTTCAGACTCAGACTTCTCTTGAACTGAATCTTAATGTGCGTATTGTTATGCGTTTACTTTTCTACATTGGCTAGAGGTATAGGGGGTGGTTGAGATCATAAACATGTTTGCGCCTGTTCCAAGTCAGGAGTCTCTGGCCTTTGTTAGTCTTGTATTATTTTAATTTTGGTTTCTTGTGTACAATTTGGAAATTAGTATGGCATTCATTATCACTGGACTATATGTATATATATATAGTATATATTTGTTAAGGGGCCAACTGAAGGACGCCTCCGAGTGCGGGAATTTCTCGCTACATTGAAGACCTGTTGGTGACCTTCTGCTCAGTGTTGGTTTTTTTCTTTGGTCGGGTTGTTGTCTCTTTGACACATTCCTCATTTTCCATTCTCAATTTTACAATGGTACGTAAATTAAGATTTTATTCGAAAAGACGGATTTTCTACATGTTCTACATGTACCAAAAAAAATGTACAACTATTGAATATTGTAAATGTTTAATGATGATACGATCGAACTGCTTTGCTTCGTCGAAAGTACGAATATAGAAAAATCACAGATTTATATTACAACTAGAAAGTCCTCGAACAGTTGAAGAAATCATCAGAATTTGTTTATTGTAAGTTATTTTGTACATGTATAACTATAATGCGAACCCGAAGTTGTGAAATCGCAACTAAGCGTACTTTGAAAAAGCGACGGTTCTATGAAAACCTATTGTCAAGTTCAAGTTCTGTTTCGACATCATTGTAATATATGTCACTGAACGTTAAAATTCAATCCTTTATTTCGTCTTCGTCTTCGTCAAATAGTGCTGTTGGTTTCTTTTTATTATTATTACATACTAGTATACATGAATACACCACAAGTTATTCCTATGTAATCTCATTTAGATATTTAGTAGTTTAAACATATTTTATTGTTCTAAACAAATGGATTAGAAATTTAGTGCATGCAAAGTAAATTTTAAAGATGACAATGATTGCAGTATCTGTGTGAATCTACTTCTCAATCACGCTTCATAAAGATATTACAGAATATTCAAGATTTACAACTTTTCGTGAATATGATTGCCAATGGAATAAACCATGCAGCAGATTTCAAAATAACCATATTAATTTGTGTCTGAATTATAACAACTGAAACTGTAATTCTGCTGTAGTGCACCTTTAGAACTTGTATTTCAGATAATTTGACCACGTGACAAGAAATTATACAATAAACATTGGTCACGCACGATAGGTTCTGATGTAAGACACGTACCGTTACAATACCCAGTTTACACGCATCAGCGCACACAGGTTTCTCGAATGGGGCAGTTGATTGGAGGAAAGTTACCAAAAACCACGCCTACCTTTACCTATTATCCAATCAAACGCCTTTGACATAAACATAAATAATACATGAGTAATATTACAGAGATTTTGAAAAAAGTTGAGACTCTAAATTCTAACTTGAAATTATAAATTTATGCTCGTAATGCATTTTCGCAATTTACAATAAATGTTATACATACTTTCACCTATCTAGTGAGGAAAAAATAGAAATTAAAAAAAATTGCAATTTACAACTATTTCGAATTATAGTGCACAGCAAGGACGTATATTTGTTTTCCGTCCTTATGCACAGTTTGTGATAAATGGGTGTCAAAATGTATTAAACAGAAACCCAAAGATCAGTTTCAAGAAGAATTCTTTGCTTTTATGCAGAATCGCATAAAACATAATGCTGTCATATTTTCAAAAAGAATTATCAATCAGAAAACTCCTTTTTACATTTCTAAATTCATATATTACGCAGATATAGATGTGGTAGTTGCCGATTGAGTCCAGAAGGTTTCAGGATTTACACAGAGAAGACAGAATATGTCGTCTCTGTGACACAAACAACATTGATGATGAGTACCATTACATTATGAATTGTAGAACATATAAACTATAGAAAAAGAAGGAAATGTTTAAGGAACTACTGTTAGTCAAACCCTTATATCTTTAAAGCTGATCGACAGTTAAACTCATCAAATATTGTAATATTAGAAAAACTATGTAAAAGTTATAAATGTGAAAGTCAGTCCTCCAAGCTAATTTAATTGTATCGTTTACACATGCATGTACTAATTTTACCTTATAGTTATGTGTATGTATGTTCTTGACAACTAATAATTGAAGTTTTATGAGAAATAAAGTATTCGTATTCCTTTAAACATGTAAACCATAAATTGCAGTACACGAAGACAGCCTACGGGTAAAGTACAAGTGAATATATCACAAAAAGATTATATTTAATCCTCATCCGTACGCGTCCTTGTAAATGCCGAAAACTCTGGATTTTCTTTGAAAATTACCTGAGAGGTTATAAAAGATCTAGAAAAGACCAAAAATGAATTGAAATAAAAGATTTTTGTGTAGACGAGTTACAACATTGCATAAGCATGATTAGGAAATTTGAACAAAAAAAGTTCGTGCTCATCTTTGTAGTGGCGAAAAACACGCATATCGAGTTACGTAGACGAAAAAGAATAATTACATTCATAATAATTATGATGTAAATTCACGAAATTAAAAGGTTATAATTAGAAAACAATCAAAAACACGATTCGTCATTCCCCATGTATAACTATAGATTAAAACAAAATTATAATTTTAATTCTGAAATTCAAAAGGCATGTTTCTGATACGTGACAGTTCAGCGAACACTATTACATGAAATGCACGATGATATTGACCGAAAACAAAGGCGAAAGATTCAAATTGTAAAATCATTCGCTGAACGGTAGAATTTCTATCAATCATTCAACGATATAAAAGACTTTTGAGTGTAAAAGTATGATAGAAATACTTTTAATTTATTGAAATGCCTGTTATATTGTTCCAGTCATTGGTTACTAGTGCATGATTGTCAGTCCATTTCGATATTTCATAGCACTTTTACAAATTCTGAAAAAAAAAAGAAAAAACTAATATTCCCATGGGAAAAATATATCTTCCCATGAGAAGAAAATTGTCCCGCAAAGTGTTCAACTCCCACAAAAGGGAATCTAACCAACTAGGAAATGCATAATCATCTAGATCTGTAGATTGATTTTTATATATGAAACGATGTGTATTGATTTTACTTGGTTCAATGTTCAGTGGCAAGTATTTTATATATGCGCAGGTCCTGAGACAGATAATCAAATTATCAGATTGCGGGATGACGGACAGGAAGACTCCAAACGTAACAGTGTGAACTAGCTGTTAGAAACTTAAGTACTCTCAGATTCTTTCATTGTTGAAGACCCTCTAGCGACTATAAAGATGAACAGGAATACAAACGCTGACCATTGATAATTTGTATTTTTGTTAAGCTCTGACTTTGTGTTCGATTAGGTCCCGTGTGTGTTTACCCCATATTCCTTTATTTTCTATAAAGGCGTCTGTCTTGACAGTAAGTTGACACGACTTAATCATGTTAATACTAGTTAAACCCTTAAATGTAAGACACCAGATGGAAATACTCAAAAAGGACAGCCAGTTTGGTTCTCTTTAATGTTAGAGTTCAAATCTTCATGAAGAAACGACTATATGTTTTCTGTATTCAGCATAGAATAATATCTTCTAAACTATATTTTTTCGCACAATGTCTGGATATTAGTGGACATGCATTATTGCGAAACCAGACATTTACAAATGAAAATTAACACTTAGACTATAGACATTTAGTAGGGAAGTAAATGAACAAAAGACAAGTAATTCAGAAACATAAAATTGAGAATGGAAATAGGGAATGCATGGATCACGCAAAATTAAGCAGGGGCGACATCGGAGTAATGGGAGTTTGTTTCTTGCAAGGCATTCGCCGTGAAAACAATTTGATATGAAGACAAGCCTGTGTACTGTATCTTTGTTTTAAAATTTCAAACATGAGGCTGTTACGGCCCTGGTCAATGTGTTTAAGCAATACATAGTTTCCTTTCATTTTGTTGTTGGCTTTCTGAAATAAATGTTTACATATTATAGACTATCATGATCCTTTTTTTTCAATTTCAGTTAAACACTATGTCTGATTTGCTTTTTCAGAAACTTTAGCATGTTTAAATGTCTTTTTCTTTTTCTTCATCTTTTTGAAACCCTAGTTTTGTATTACCACTGACCAGTTCAGTAAAAAAACAGCTGCTTCATGTTTGTATAAATGTGTTTGTAACCTTTCTAACATGCTATTATTTTCCGTTATTTTTTATTCCGTGTCTATAGATAGTCTTGATCGGAGAGTCAAGATTTATTTTGTCTGTTGTTTGCTTGGCTAGCGTAAGCTAATCGATTTACCTCACATTTTGAAGTTGGATGGAGATTGTTTTTAAATAAATGCCGTACCTTTGTACTTTGGTTTCCTGTCGGTTTTTTCTCAATTTTAAATTGGGAAGTTTTATCATTTGTTTTGCATGATTATTAATTTTGACTTGCAAATGAACAATTAATAAATCTAGTCCCTTGTGTGCTAGCGAAATGTCTTTAGTGTAATCTCGGAGTGTAATTTTTATTTCAACTTTTACGTTTGCTTCAGCACAACCTAAAACACGAAAACTTTCATTGTCTTGTAAGAATGAGATTCGTTACTTCAAACAAAAATCGCTTTTATCTTTTTTTTTTGTTTGTTTTGCAGTAAAAGACCGGTTTCTTAAAAAAAAAATTCATACAATCGACTAAACGAAGTATAAGCTTCGGGAAGGTCAAGGATTATAACATATTTTTCGTAATTTTGCAAAAATCGAAAATTTACGGTAATTAATAGTCGAATTGAAGCTTAATACCTACCAAAAAATCTCAATGAGCGAAAAGACTTTCATTTTAGTCATCTCTGGTGTATTTGTGATGGCTTGGTTTGAAGCGAGAACAGACGAACTATGCTTACTAGTGTTGCATACAAAAACATGAGGATATGGTTTGTCCTTTATGAATCTATATTGCAAATTTGACTCATATAAGGATAATGTTTGTCTCATAGAAAAATCGGTAGTTTTAACCGATAATTTATTTTTCGATTTTTATCGGATATAGTAGTTATTTGGAAAAATACAAACCGTATAATTAATTATTAAAGTTTCGTATGTATCATAAATCAACCGGCTCCGGCAACTTTTGACTTGTTCTAATATCAATAGTAATGATTTTCAGCGGAGAAAAAGATAGATATTTTGGTCGTGGTTGAAAGAATCGTAAAAGTGTTATTTTTCTAAATTCTGTTTGTTTAATCGGACGAAGTAGAGTCTTAATTTGATTTTTTTTTGCCGAACTGGACTCTATATTGTGTATTGAATTGAAAGTTTGCAAACGTTCCGACCAATGAAATTCATTTTAATATGTTACGCAAACTTCAACGAGAGCACCTAGATGAAATATTTTATCTATACTACAATCAGTTTTAACTTAGAAATTTCCGCTCAAATATATAGGAAATAAAATTATATGAAAACAACAATGCAAAATGTTTCTTTTCCATTTTTTTTTTAACAATGTTTATGTTCATTTCAATTTGGTAAGTAGACTTATATTTAATGCCCAAAACGTAAATATATGTTTTCTTTTAAAACATTAAAAAACGTGAGAGTATGCCGATAAATAGCCAGTCTAGGTCGTTAAACTTAAATCAACTTACCTATCGTTATCGCAGACTAAAATTTATCTCATATATATATTTTCATTTATTACAAGTACGTCAGGGTGCATGACAGCACAATAATCTTTTTACAGAATCGTAAGAACAATATTTTTGTTTGATATTTGCTTCTCTTCCACAATTAACTCCCGATTTGGCCAGTTACCGGTATTACAATTTAACACAGTTTTAAAAGTTCAGTGGGCTGCTACTTCATTTATAATTTTGGGTATGACTTTCTGTTTATCATATTCAACATACGTCAACATTGTCTTCATCAATTTTATTATTCAATTCATCAAAACCTTGTTTTTCATTACAAGCTTTTCCGTATATCAATATACGGCAAGAGAATGAATATTTGTTGCTTACCGGAAATATAAGATACATCGATTTAAATTATGTACACAATAAATAATTGCTGTGTAGTTTCCATGTCTACATTTGATTTACGAGTACAATATAGTAAACATAAAAAAGAGAAAAGAGAAACGGTAAATATACAGGAATACATAAAGTTTCGTAAATAGTTGCAAAGGACCACATGTTACTTACATGCCATGAGGTTTCATAGCATTCAGTAATTTTTGAAACGCACATATATATGTGCGATAAAGATCTAGTGCATTTGAGCAAATTAAATTTATGTTATCCATCTAACTATTTTATTTTCAACAGATTCCCTAGTTTGACATTTTTAAACCACGCGTGCATATATATTTTAATGTTTTTATTTAAATGCCTTATATATGAAAATGTCACGTGTATTATACGTTCGTTTAATTAAATTGTGGAGCATGTGACTTATAAGACTACGCATTTAAAGTTTGAAACAAAAAACGATAGATACATCGAGGTCGTTTTGCTTGGGTGATTTACCTGTAAAAAGCTCGGGTCTCATCCATGTTTAAAACGAATTAATGGATGTTTGAAATAGTTTAACGGGGGCGTGGCCTATTAGTTTAACGCAACTAACCAGCAACTTGATTTCAATTGATTCACCGCAGAGAAATCTATTTGACTGGCGTTAAAATGAATTGATATGAATTGATATGAATTAAATATAATTTTTAATTTTTGTCAATCTTTATCAATAAACGATCAATCTCATTTAAATAGCGTTAACACGTTTTTGTCCGTTCAAGTTAAATTCGGGTTACTAGTGAACGGTCTCAAAGGAAAAAGTAAAATCACAAAAATACTGAACTCCGAGGAAAATTCAAAACAGAAAGTCCCTAATCAAATGGCAAAATCAAAAGCTCAAACACATCAAACGAATGGATAACAACTGTCATATTCCTTACCAACCTCCATACAGCGTTACCGTTCGGGTCATACTTCCCTTTCTCTGTAAAGAAGCGTAGCCAGATGTCACCACTGTTTCGGAGTTTGATTCCTGACTTGGTACAGGCATTTTCTTATGTAGAAAATGGCGGATTGAACCCGGTTTAATAGCTACCCAAACCTATCACTTGTATAACTGTTGCAACACATGTATCTAATCTGAGTCAATAATTTTCGTCGTAGGCGAGATATAACCAGCACGACAAATTCGTTTTCTTTAATGATTTGTTATTTGTCTGACAAAATAACTTAAAAGATTCTCGGTCAAATACATATTTTGTGTTACATTGAAATACTGTAGTCGATACAATTTAATTCTATGTGACACAATATAACATCTAAAAACAAACAATATCAACAAGAACATTATATGCATAAAAGAGGGACGACAGTTACCAGAGGGACAGTCTAACTCATAGATTGAAAATAAACTGACAACGCCATGGCTAAAAGTAAACAGACAAATAATAGTACAGAAGATACAACATAGAACACATAGACTAAGAAACACGAACCACACCAAAAACTGGGGTGATCTCAGGTGCTCCGGAAGGGTAAGCAGATTCTGCTCCACACCTGAGGCACCCGTCGTGGTGCTAATGTTATTACAAATCCGGTAAATAGTCTTATATTCGGTAGGTCACATTTGTGAAAAGGGAAGAGTATTGTGTTACTACATTTGTACATAAGGAAAATATCCGAAATCATCTGTGAAAAGGTTATTCCAAGTGAAGGGTTTAGCCAGCTAAAATAACATATTATATATTTGTCCTCAGTTCTATAGATTTTTTTAAGAAGGATCCACGATTAAATGTGTGATCTTTGGTTAAGGATATATGTCATTTTGTCTATATCAGTGTATGTAAAGTGCAAATCCTGAAATGTAATTGTCAAACCTTTTGTCGCAGAAAGCTCGACATATGAATAGTGATGGCGGCGTTGCATACTTCTTAAAAGCTTTGTATTTTTGAAGGTAGTAGAAAGCTCGACATAGGGATAGCGATCTTGCAGCGGCGGCTACGGCGGCTACGGCAGCGTGATTAGCTAACTTCTTAAAAGCTTTATATTTTTTTGCTTTTAAGAAGGTGGAAGACCTGGATGCTTCATACTTTGTATATAGATGCCTCATGAAACGGATATTCCGTCTGTCACATGTCCATTGTCCTTGGCCTCATTTTCATGGTTCCGTGACTACTTGAAAAAAAGTTCAGATTTTTTGTAATGTTAATTTCTCTCTCATTATGAGTAATAGGATGAATATAATATTTGGTATGTTCGTACCTTGCAAGGTCCTCATGCTCGTCATAGATCAATGAACAAGGTTAAGTTTTGGTGGTCAAGTCCATATCTCAGATACTATAAGCAATAGGTATAGTATATTCGGTGTATGGAAGGACTGTAAGGTGTACATGACCAACTGACAGGTGTCATCTGGTCTGTTTGTCTTATGTCGTATGCAATAGGTCTACTATATTTGGTGTTTGGAATAGTTGTAAGGTGTATATGTCTAGCTGGCAGGTGTCATCTGACTTTGACCTCATTCTTTATGGTTCAGTGGTCATTATTAAGTTTTTGAGTTTTGGTCTTTTTTTCTAATACTAAATGCAATAGGTCAACTTTATTTGGTTTAATTAAATATTTTATGATGTGCATGTCAGTCTCGAAGGTTTTATTTGACCTTGACCTCATTTTCACGGTGCATTGCTCAGTGTTAGGTTTTCATGTTTTTGTCTGTTTTTCTAATACTATAAACAATAGGTCAACTATATACATGTATGTGTATGGAAGGGTTGTAAGCTGAACATTTCTGCCTGGCATTGTTCATCTGACCTTGACCTCATTGCCATGGTTCATTTTGAATTCCGATTTATTTTGTGGTATGTAATTTCTCAAAAAATAAACAAGATAGTCACATTTTTAGCCTCAAAATCTTCTTTTTGTCTATATTGAAACCATTCGGAAGCGTACGAAAAGTTTGACATCCAGAGTACACATATGAGGTCACATTGTTTAGATGATAAAGACGATGTAACAGTTTCGCTGACGTTTTCATTTATGGCATTTTTAAGCCAAAATATTTATTAAATGATATTTATTTTAAATATAAAACTTGATTTTACTGTCGCAAATTGTGTTTACCTAGCGGACGTTTTGGGAAGGCCAAGCTTAAAATACAATACAGTTATCTCCTAAATAATGAAAAATGAAAAAAAAAATGGATTAAGTATATAACCTTGATAAATTATTTAAATTTACCTGAGAATTATTTATATAAAATGAATCCCACAAATCGTTTCGGATTGAAACTGGAATTAAATGCGCGTAGACGTATTGTTACTGATAGAAGCACATGAAGCACATGAAGTTGTATTTTGTAGTTGCGTCTTAATTTTTACATTGGAATAAAGAAATGAAGAAAGTTTTCAATGTCTTTCGCAAGTTTCCGCTCATCATCAAATAAATTACAAAATTGAAAGAAAATCCAATCTGCCAACTTAACAAAATGAACGAATCATTAATCATTTCAATCATTAGGACGAATGGTACCAGTCTTGATTGATTGATTGTCCTTAAAATATTTAATACTTCAGAAAGAATGAAAACTACAGATACAATGACAACAATCAAGGCAGACCGGCGAGTTTTTCTTTGTGAAATCGGGTTTCGGGTCCTTTGAATATTTCTCCCAACGGTCCAAAGTTTCACACAAATGTATGCAGTGCATAAGATAACAACAAGCACAGCAACTATCATAAAAACCTTTGTTGCTGTAGTAAAGCCTTCAATTTCATTTGCGTTCAATGGATCTTTATAACAGCATACGTCATCTTCTCCTTTAAACAGAGTTCTGCTGTCACTAACAGTAACCCATGCAAACATACTAACGACAACAACAAATATTAAACATATGACGGATACTGTTGTCTTATTTCCTACGTTGAGCATAGTCCAAAAAGGAAACTGTAATGCAACAACCTTTTGAATGTTCAGCATAACCGTTAGACAAATGGATATCGTATGGAATCCAAACGCTATGTTGGAAGGTGGTGTAAAAACAATGCAACTGAAATAAACTTCCGGCCAAAACCATCCACCGAAATATCCGTCTTCGTCAACGAAGAGTTCGTCATAGTGAAATATGTATGCTACAAAATATGGTATCTGCGATAGAATTGCCGTCAAACAGTCAGTAGCGGCGAGTGCTGACAACAAAATAGTCGATGGCGTTCTATTTTTAGGATGTAAAAATATAACAATAACTATTGTGTTGACTATAGCACATTCAGCTGCCAAACCAAATTGTGTGAAGATTATCCAGGCAGATGGGACAAATAAATAACTTTGTTCACATGTTTCATTGTTTCCATCGTTACAAATGCAAATCTCATCCATAATTGTACAACACGTGTATATTTTCTTTACGAAGTGTGAATATCTTAGTTTAATCGGTGTTGTGCACCTCATCCGTTCCTTTTAGTGGTACCGTTTTACGAATCAAACAAATCGTCGTATATGCACACCTGGAAAAAGAAATATTATTGGTTTAGAAAATATAACGTTTACCTTAAACGTTACTGTCCTATCATTGAATAGTGTCAAGCTATCCAACCGTTCGTCGTCCTGTAATTGCGTTTTGAAAAGATCCTCAGGTGCAGAAAATTCCTAAAAGGGAAATTGAAATACAAGTACGTCAGAATTAATGAGGACCTGGCCAAGCTGATGAACGCCAGTGCATACAAAGCCAGACAGCTTAGCTTTGAGCGTCATCTAAGACACACGTGGACAGTTAATGGGAAAATGTATGTAAAGGACAATCAAATGCAAGTCCATGTTGTTAACACAATGCCAGCGTTCCTACGTTTTGTGTCGATATACTACTGTCCTGGTTCTATGGACTTCCTTGATAGGCTAGACTACAACAAACAAAACAGACGTGAGTTCACACCACCACAACTCATAACATATGTGGAAGGACGAGCGAAGGAATAAGCAGAGATAGTATCTTCAAATACAAATTTCTACATGTATTCAGACTTGAGACTTTTTGACAGTCTTGTTTCGGAATTTCGCAAAAACAACTGTACACTGACTAAATATAGTGATGTCAAGTAGTCTGCAATTGACCTTTTGATTTTTGTTTGTTTGTTTTGTTTATTTATTTGTTTATTTTACTATAATAAGATGTTACACAATTTTTGTACATACTACTTCTAATTTGTAATTTATCCGCAGTCCTGTTAATTACACGGGAAAACTTAACTTGATCGATGATTTGTCACGTGGCGAATTTAAACGTATTGAAGTTCACAACACACACTCTCATAGTAAAATTAATTACTTAAAAAAAATTACGGAAGTCTTTCATCTTAGGGCCATGCTAGTCTACATTTTACAATTTGATATAACAAATTATGAATTTGAAATAACAAATTATTAATTTGAAATAACAAATTATGAATTTGATATAACAAATTATTAATTTGATATAACAAATTATTAATTTGAAATAACAAATTATTAATTTGATATAACAAATTATTAATTTGATGTAACAAATTATCAATTTGATATAACAGATTATAATTATTTGATATATAACAGATTATAATTATTTGATATAACAATTTATGAACTTGATATAACTAAAAAGGAAATTTGATATGTTAAATTACTTATGTACGGATTATCCCCCCTTCTCTATTTGACATAAACCATATATAAGTAAAACGCTAAAACATTGCTCATGATTTGAATTTCTTCTTCTATATATACAACGTTATTAAGGTGCTTAGATGGGGGTCTCATTGGGGGGTTCTGATCCCGGATCCCTTTTACTGTTTTGTCAGATTCCCGTTTCCCGCTTACACTATGTACGTAAACAATTCTCATTTTTTTGCAATTTCCCGTGTCCCGCTAGACTTCATTTCCCGTTTTCACGGCACAATAATTTGATTTTCACGTGTCACGCTTACAAAAAAATCGGCAATCCCGCGTCACGCTTAGACCCCAATGAGACCCACTTAGATTATACTCGTGTGGACTTTTTTTTAACAGAAATTGAAATTCACAATCATTCAAAATATCACCCATGTAATTGTTTCTTGATTTTTAATGATAAAATTCCAAATCAAAAATATATATGTATGTTGAAACAAATTTATGTAAGACAAATGCTGTGATGAATTAATTGAAGGATGTTTAATAAATCATTTCATAGATATAGGAAGATGTGGTATAAGTGCCAATGAGACAACTCTCTATCCAAAAAACAATTTATAAAAGTAAACCGTTATAGGTCAATGTACGTATACGGCCTTCAAAAAGTACTAGTGTAAAACCATTCAAACTGGAAAACCAAAAAAATGAGAAACGAGTAACACGTATAAATTACATAAACAAACGAAAACTACTGTTCCTCGGATTCCTGACATAGGACAGGTGCAAACATTTGCAGCAGGATTAAACATTTTCCTATTGAAATTATTAAACAACATGACAGGATTTTTTTGAAGAAGGAAAAGCATTTTTGTATCCTTACATGTTCCTATGTTCCTTAAAACAACATCTCAATAGAACTCTTCGTTTCGCTTTGACTTGAAAATATGCAATATAAATGTTATCAAATAGACCCCCCCCCTTTTCTCTCTTATATTTGTTTGATCTAAGGCACCAAGTCCCATACGCAAAATTGAGAAACAAGTCCCGAAAATTGTCTCAAATTAAAGGGAGAGGGGAGGAGGGTTGGTAATAGAAACATTAAACCTGTAAATTGACTTTTGAAAATGCATTATATATTTGTCACTGGACGTCAGATGAACAATGAATTAATACACGATATGCGCCAGTTCGGGTTATGCAACTTTTAATTAATCATCATTTAATATATGATAAAATCACACTATTTGAAGAGAAATTTACAATTTGTAAAATCAAATTAATAATTTGTTATATCAAATTAATAATTTGTTATATCAAATTAACAATTTGTTATATCAAATTAATAATTTGTTATATCAAATTAATAATTTGTTATATCAAATTAATAATTTGTTATATCAAATTAATAATCTGTTATATTAAATTAATAATATGTTAAATCAAATAAATAATTTGTTATATCAAAATCGAAAATCTGTTATATCAAATTGGTCAATTTTTGTTCTCGCAATGTTTTTATATTTTAACTTACACTTACAATTACACAAAACAGGTGAAGTGCTGCGGTTTATTTAACTTTACATACGGCCGCTCTCAGTTTGACCTATTTCAGCCAGATGTAACATAACTCATGGGGGTAGGAATCGGTTGTAAAAGTGTCTCGCAGGCACTGGTGTTATCAATATTAATCTTCACGTTGTCGCATCAACTATGCGTGTGTTCAAAGGAAGCTGGCTTGTCATGTTTTAAATTTTTTGTCAGATTTTCGGAATTTTCTGGTTTTATCCATTTGAATGCCTTAGAAAAACTTGCCCTGTGACCCCCATTTTTCTTTTGGTAAATCTTTTATATGTATAATGATAAGCCATCTGTAAAAGTCTTATACACTTTTAATTACTTTTTAACAGTTTTTGAGAACTTCAACTCGTTAATGATAAAGCTATGAAAGGTCAAGAGAGAATATTTTCCCGCCAAAATTTCAATGGCTTATATCTCGAACACAAGCACGGTGACCTATATATATTTTTTGCTCTTTGGATTCCTTTATTAATCTGTATCTATATAAACTAGTGTTTTAAAAAATTTATAACTTTGAAACTGAGACGCGAACTCCCTTAAACGTTCAAAGATGAAACATGTAGACTCAAATGTACAAAAAAAAAAAAAAACAATCTTAGACTATTTATTATTTTATTTTTACTATTTGCTATACAAATTTTGCTAATCCTATGTATTCCAAATAAAATTATAACTATTTGTAAAAATGAACCTACATTGCTAACAAAATGATGCGGGGGGGGGGGGGGGGGGGGGTGGGGGGGGGGGGGGGGGGGTACTTCACTTACCAGTATAAACAATTTATATGTTAAACCTCGATGGGAAAAATTATCTGAAAGACGACGCAATCATATACTTATTTATTATCACAAAATTTTGAATAATAAAACTCAAGAGTATTTAAGAGACTTATTGCCCGATTCAGTAGGAAGTAGCAATGATCATAATACAAAACAAAGAAATAATATTACACAAGTCAACACTTCATCCCAGCAACAACAAAACTATGGGACACTCTGAACGTAAACATACGAAAATGTGAATCTCTATCATTATTCAAAAAACAAATAAGTACCCAAAATAACAGACCCCAGCGTATTATTATATAGGACATCGTTTTGGTCAAATTCTCCATGCTCGATAAGAATGGATTCAAGTTCATTGAGTTCTCACCAGTGTCCTATTCGTTCGTAATTTAGGAGACTCTCCAAATTGTCGTTGTGGTGATGTAAACAAAAATTCTGACTTCATGTTATCTTGTCCTATATACACTAATTTAAGACATCATGAACTATCAGATTCTGTTTCAGTTCTTCCTATCCAAGTTAACACAAAAACTTTGCTTTTTGGATCAACGGTATTCTCAGATGAGCAAAATAGTCTTTTATTTAGTTTGGTGCAGAAATATTAGATAAAAAAGTAAACGATTTTTAACCCTTGATGTTAAATTATTCATCATTCAATAGGAACCCTAGCATTTCACACTGTATACATTACAGTGATTCATGTTTTTTTAAATTCTCATTAATTTTTATACGTTTGCGTCGTATAATGGTATCATGTCGTCGTCGGTCTGCGTCGTCCGATGACACATTTAGTTTCCGGACAATATAAACTTTTGATTTAGTGAATGGATCTCTTTAAATTTTTACAAGAAGGTTAAATACCACTATAGGAAGGTTGAGATTGATTTTGAGGATTATGATCCCAATTGTTTAGGAATAAGGGGCCAAAAAGGGGGCCAAAAATAAGCATTTTTGTAGTTTTCAAACAATAACTTGTGTTTAAGTGTATGAATCTCTCTGAAATTATACCACAAGTTTCCATACCATATGGGGTTGGTTAGTAATGACTTTGGGGGGTTATGGCTCTAAACGTTTTGGAATTAGGGACAAAAAAAGGGGGATTAGGAGCAAACAAAGGGGGAAACTATGTTTTTTTTGGTCAATGGACAATTAAGACAATTTAAAAGCAGTGTGAGGAAGGTAATTCAAAAACAGTTAACATACAATGTTTGGTATGTTCGGATTTACCTCCTTACACAACTTGTAGATAATGTATAAAGAATTGTCAGGTTTTGGACTTATTGCAACAAAAAAAGGGGTGGTAGTAGTTTTCATTTTTTTTCTCCAAAATTCCTCAAATTCCAAATTTTTGAAAAGTTTGAAGAAGTAATCATTAATTGCACAATATTGCATAATAGATTTGTAAGATCTTGACATTTGTTTTGTGTCAGAAACTCGTATCATGTCAAGAATTTGATCACAATCCAAATTTAGAGCTGTATCAAACTTGAATGTTGTGTCCATACTTGCTCCAACTGTTGAGGGTTCGACCTCTGCGGTCGTAAAAAGCGGCGCCCTGCGGAGCACCTTGTTTTTTCTTCTTCTTCCACCTTTTCATATTCATATATCTATTACAGAGCATACTTGTATTTATATTTATCATATATTGTTCAATAAGTGTATTGTTTTTGTAAAAGGAGACAGATTTGTAAAAGCAAATGCTTGTTTCTAAATCCTTAATATAATTTCATTTGTATAATAACGTTTAATGTTGATTGATCTGAATAAATATGGTTTAAACTAATAAAAATAACTAAAGATTAATAATAATTCTATACGCAAGAAAATCGAAAAAAAACCCCAAAGCTGTTACTTCATCGGTATTTTTTTTAACAATTCAATGCAATTCAATTCAATTCAATTCAATTCAAAGTTTTATCGCCATATAAACTATACAGTTTGTGACATATAACAACAACAAAAACAAATAAAGACAATAAATAAGTAACTCAATATATATACACAAATTCAGGTAAATATTAAAGGTCCCCTGTCCTCAGTTCCATTGACTTTTTTATAAAGGATCCTAGTTTATTCACTTGTGTTGGTGTTGATGGGTTAAGTATATATATAACTTTGTCATTGTCAGTGAGATTAGCAAATGAATTACTTTCTCTGTTAATGTAATTAAAATATGTTAATCTAATATTTGAATTATGAGAACAATTTATTAAGAAATGTTTCTCATCAATTTAACAAAAGTTTAATCTTGAAACAAATGACCAGTCTATGCTCTTACTCGTTATTGCTGCGTGTTGGCGGAGATGCAGTAAATTTTAAGTTTTTAAAGTTCGTTTGACCGTGTCGTGGTTCGAATCCACAACTTCCCGCACTCGAGCTTAATTAACACGCTTTCACATGGCGGTGCATTTCTAAATTGAAACAATAGTTGTAATTTTCATTCTATTTTTTATTATGTTAGTGAACTTCTTTATAATGAGTGTAAGCTAAATTGATGCATTTTAAAATTTGACCTGGTCTTATACATGTATGAAATACTAGCGACTGGACGTTAAGCAACAACCAGCCTATGAAAACCAATAATTCCAACTATTAATTTTGAGATAGAATTAAAGTTGATTTTTTTTTTATAAAAACATGATTTACAAACCTGACATGCTTGAAGTATATACAACTGTATTCCAAATCGGCAAACATTAAATATAACTTTCATATTAGAACAAGAACCTATAAATATGATAAGAATAGTATTCCGTCATCCTAAGTATACTTTACTCTAAATTGACCAATCAGCTCCCCGTCTTTATGAAAACTATATATAAAAGCTTTATTTCTAAAAGCAATACAGCTTGTAGGTATATATACAAGTGCCAATGAGACAACTCGCCATCCACGTAACAATTTAAAAAAAGTAAACCATTAAAGGTAAAAAAAAAACGGCCTTCAACAATGAGCTTAGGTTCACATCGAACAACAAGCTATAAAATAATAAAGGGCCCCTACAAAATTACTAGTGTGTAGCTATTTTACATGTACACGAATTAACCATTAAAGGTATAAAAAAAAAACGGCCTTCAACAATGAGCTTTGGCTCACACCGAACTACAAGCTATCAAATAATAAAGGGCCCCTACAAAATTACTAGTGTGTAGCTATTTTACATGTACACGAATTAACATTAACGTACGGCCAGAATAAGTGCAATGAAAGTATTCAATCATATCTGAAATCGGAAAAGAATCCGTTTTGAATTATTCAATCTTTTTATCCTCACAACAATTATCTTAGCGGCATTCTGGTCGTTTTGTTCAAATAAACTTTAAAGATGATTCACATTACAATGTTAAACTCATTAACTATTCATCATCCAATCAAATTGTTTGAATTTTAGTTGTTCATTTCACCAATACACTATTTTTCCGTATATACTAAACCTAAACTTGGATAACTACAAGATTTAAATACAAAAGTAGGATGTTAAAATTTTTAAAGTAGCCGAGGGATATTTTGGAATTAGTGGATTAATGTCTCAATTTTCATCAGATAAAGTAATAATGTGATTAGTCCAACCAAACAGTCCTTTGTTATCTATTTAATTTTGTTTTGATTTTCATTATCGTTATACTGTTAGTTGTTACAACCCGTAAGGCAGCAACCATTTGATTTTCTGGGGGAGGCTATGGTTTTTTTTGGAAAAAAAAGTTTGTTTCCAGTTTTTGGAGAAAAAAATAATTTGTCTTTGATTCTGAGAAAAAAAAATTGTTTGTTTCACCCTCAGCTGCCACTATATGTAATGCTAAAATTGAAAGAAAAAAACTGTTTTCGACTTGTCGCGAAAAAAATAGATTGTTTTTCGCCGCAGGCGAAAAAAAAAGTTTGTACAGAAAAAAAAACCATAGCCCACCCCCAGAAAATCAAATGGTTGCTGCCTAAACTAAAAAACAACATCAATACACAAAATTTACTTTTAATTAGTTATTCAAGATTCCCGCAGCTATATGAATGGTTTTTATTTACATGAATCAACTGTTCAGTTAACTAGGAATAATAATCTAATCCATTATTGCGTCATAATTTGTATTTGTATTATTTATAAATATTTGTTTTATAGTCATTTTTAGCTCACCTTTCCTAAAAGGAAATGTGAGCTTTTGCCATCACTTGGCGTCCGTCGTCGTCGTCCGTCGTCGTCGTCGTCGTCGTCGTAAAGTATTTCAAAGATCTTCTCCTCTGAAACTACTGAACCAATTCAAACCAAACTTCATCTGATTGATTCCTACGGTATCTAGATTTAATTCCCATTTCATCAAAAAACATGGCCGCCATGGCTAACAATAGAACATAGGGGTAAAATGCAGTTTTTGGCTTATAAATCAAAAACCAAAGCATTTAGAGCAAATCTGACAGGATAAAATTGTTTATCAGGTCAAGATCTAACTTTTCAGATGAATCGGACAACCCGTTGTTAGGTTGCTGCCCCTGAATTGGTAATTTTAAGGAAATTTTTGCTATTTTTGGTTATCATCTTGAATATTATTATAGATAGAGATAAACTGTAAATTGAAAAAATGTTCAGCAAAGTAAGATTTACAAATATGTCTGCAGGTCCAAAATGATCAGTTGACCCCTTTAGGAGTTATTGGCCTTTATAGTCAATTTTTAACAATTTTTCGTAAATCTTAGTTATCTTTTATAAAAATCTTCTCCTCTGAAACTACTGGGCCAAATTTAACCAAATATGGCCAAAATCATAATTAGGGTATCTAGTTTAAAAATTGTGTCCGATGACCCGGCCAACCAACCAAGATGGCCGCCATGGCTAAAAATAGAACATAGGTGAAAAATGCAGTTTTTGGCTTATAACTCAAAAACCAAAGCAATTAAAGCAAATCTGACAGGGTAAAATTGTTTATTAGGTCAAGATCTAACTGCCCTGAAATTTTCAGATGAATTGGACAACCCGTTGTTAGGTTGCTGCCCATGAATTGGTAATTTTAAGGAAATTTTTGCTATTTTTGGTTATTTTCTTGAATATTATTATAGATAGAGATAGACTGTAAATAGAAAAAAATGTTCAGCAAAGTAAGATTTACAAATAAGTCAACACGTTCAAAATGGTCAGTTGACCCCTTTAGGAGTTATTGCCCTTTATAGTCAATTTTTAACCATTTTTCGTAAATCTTATTTATCTTTTACAAAAATCTTCTCCTCTGAAACTATTGGGCCAAATAAAATCAAACTTGGCCACAATCATCATTAGGGTATCTAGTTTAAAAATTGTGTCCAGTGACCCGGCCAACTAATCAAGATGGCCGCCATGGCTAAAAATAGAACATAGGGGTCAAATGCAGTTTTGGGCTTACAACTTAAAAACCAAAGCATTTAGAGCAAATCTGACAGTGGAAGAAATTGTTTATCAAGTCCAGATCTATCTGCTCTAAAATTTTCAGATGAATTGGACAACTGGTTGTTAGGTTGCTGCCCCTGAATTGGTAATTTTAAGGAAATTTTGCTGTTTTTGGTTATTATCTTGAATACTATTACAGATAGAGATAACCTGTAAACAGCAATAATGTTCAGAAAAGTAAGATTTACAAATAAGTCAACATGACTGAAATGGTCAATTGCCCCCTTAAGGAGTTATTGTCCTTTATAGTCAATTTTTAAAAATTTTCATAAAATTTGTAAATTTTTACTAAGATTTTCCACTGAAACTACTTGGCCAAGTTCATTATAGATAGAGATAATTGTAAGCAGCAAGAATGTTCAGTAAAGTAAGATGTACAAACACATCACCATCACCAAAACACAATTTTGTCATGAATCTATCTGCGTCCTTTGTTTAATATTCACATATACCAAGGTGAGCGACACAGGCTCTTTAGAGCCTCTAGTTCATATTTGTATTATTTATAGATATTTGTTTTATAGTGTAATAGATGTGCCTTGATGTGCCTAGGTTAATTCCCCTTAATTTGGACATTATCTATTTAGTATTTAAGTTTAATTTGGTTTAAACATACTTTTAAAATACAAGTAAGAATTGCTAATTTAGCTGTTTTAGAATTTAACTCGATGTTTTTATAATGTTTTAAGAATATTCATTTTTTCAACTTTTCTTCAGTTCTTGAGTACCTTCTTTGTTAAAGTTATTCTGTTAAATGACAAGTTTAGGGTTTTATCACTTGTAGGACTAGCTCTAGAAACACTTTATTTTCATTTTACAATTGAAATTATTCTATTTTTGAACTTCAATTTAGTAAGTTTTTTTTACTATTGTTTTATCCGAAAGTGTTTGATGCAATTATTGTACATTTATGAATAAAATGTTGTTTCATTTGATAAACTAGTAGAAGTTTCTGTGTATGTTTCTTGTACATATGTGGTCGGAATGTCAACGTATATTGACATGTCTTGCTTCACCATGTTTGTAAAACTCTAGACGCTACAATGTTTTCACATTCACATTAAAGAGTGTTCAAGTGCTATCATTGGTCAAGAATAATGTATTCGGAAATTAAGGGCGGGACTTTAATTAACCGAAAAGTGGCGCAATATTGTTGAAACACATATTGGCTTACTCTGCCAAGGGGAAGTGGGAGAGGAGAGGATCGTGCCCCCTTGTCTAGCGAATTTGGAGTGGTGCTAGTTGGCCTTAGGCCAAGTTGTCATGAAATCAAGACAAATTTAATAAAAAAAAAAAAAAAAAACAATCCATCCTGCTTACAAAACGTAGACGGTATAGTAATGCGAAGAACCCAAAATCATTTAGTCAAAGATCATTTTTACAGTTTTAGTTCGTCTGTCCCTCAGTCTCGGGATCATCCGACAACAAACCCTGTCCGCCCTGAGCAGTCACATAGGAGTTTTATATTTGTCCTTTGCCAAATAAAAAAAAACAGGAGGAAAGAAAGGCGAGTAGTCGATCTCTGTTTTTGTAGACGGGTTTGCTGGTTGTATGATGTGCAACAACCTATTATCGTTGTCTTCGAAATATCACAGGACAAAAGTAGATTAACCCTGTGCAATTAGTCATTTAATAAACGTGAAAAGAAAAGATACAAATCACGTGACAAAAAAAAAATTGTTTATTGTATGAGCTTACATACTATTTACCGTAAAGCACGAAGACAGTGCTGGCTCAGAGACGATGTGTCTATTTTGACAGAACCCAAGCTTACTTTTGAGAACACAACGTATTTGTTTACTCATTATAACATATATTATAAAGTTTGATAAGCAGACAATTACTATCAACAGTCTTGTTATTTCAATAAACAGCTTCAGCTTGAACAATACGTCTATATCATAATCCTCGATTTTAAAAACTGCATACTAGACTGAAATCATAAATTGTGTGCTTGGATCAACAAAGAGTTGACTGCAATGAGAATCCTTCTCAGAAAAAAAGCTGCCAAACATGCATATTCTAGGAAACTCAATAAAGAGAAACGTCACTGTTACAACATCAATTAACCTAGATGATCTTCTAATGTTCTGTAAATTTTCACTACTGGTGCTTTGAATATTTCTTTCACGTATAAGAGACCATATGATAAATGTAGACGTGAAGAGCTAAAAGTAAAAATATTGCGGTCATGGAGGAGTAATATATAAAAGTGTAATTCAAAAGTGATTCTGATTTAGCTGCTATATATTTTACATTCGTTTGCGTCGAAATTTTCCCCGTCTGAAATCTGCTACAAGAAATTTAGGAATATGCAATCCGACAGAAATAGCAAACATCACAACAACTACTTTTAACATTTCCCTCCTTTTTGCATTAATGTAGCTCCAAATTGGCCACTTGATAGCTACGAACTTTTGAATCTCTAAAGCTGTTGTCAATAAAACGGATGATAAATGAAAAAGGTCTATCATCATTAGCTTGCAGTGATGTAACTTGCTTAATGGAAAATAAATAACTGTTGTTCCCATTTGTACATCTCTGATCATGGATGTAGCTATTTAACAAAAAGGGCTCTAATCCATAAGAGAATAGTGCTGTAAGAGCATCCGACAACGCAAGTTCCGGCATTACAACTGAAAACGGTGTTCTCTAAGTTTTCTTAAAAAGAATAATAATGACCACAATGTTAAATAAGATAGCAGTGTACGAAATAATCGGTCCAACATTGTCATTCAGATATTCTGGAACAGGCGTCAAGAAAATGTATCCTGTAAATTTGTACAGCGATTCTCGCTTGTAACGCATCTCGGTTTTTTATTTTCTAATCAGAAAAAAAAACCTTCTTAGTTATTAAGTATGCATTCTAAGCAAACATGTATGTTTTATGTTTTTTACGATATTCCATTTAATAGACAATACATTAAGCCCAAGTGTGTGGTTCATATATTAAACATAAAATTGAGATAGGAAATGGGGAATGTGTCTAAACGACAACAACACGACCATAGAGCAGACAACAGCCGAAGGCCACCAATGGGTCTTCAATGTAGCGAGAATTCCCGCACCCGTAGGTGTCCTTCAGCTGGCCCCTAAAAATATGTACACTAGTACAGTGATAATGGACGTCATACTAAACTCCGTTTTATACACAAGAAACTAAAATTAAAAATCATACAAGACTAACAAAGGCCAGAGGCTCCTGACTTGGGACAGGCGCAAAATTGCGGCGGGGTTAAACATGTTTATGAGATCTCAACCCTCCCCCTATACCTCTAGCCAATGTAGAAAAGTAAACGCATAACAATACGCATACACTATTTGACCTCCAAAGTTATTACAATCAAGTAAAATTTCAACGGCTACTAAATGGAAAACAAATTATGTAATAGTAAAAGTTCAATTATAAGTTTTAATATTGAAATTAAAAGACCTACGAACAAAAAGGGGTGTTAAGATCCACGAGCTCAAAGGCAGTTTCTTTGTTATTCAAAGAAAAATTATATTTTAAGACTAAAACACACCCGTGATATCACGGGTCTGTGACCGAATGTTAAAGCATATAACTATGCGTAAGCCTTATTTTAGTATTGGTATTGTCTTCTGATAAAGTCATGCCGATTATATGATACACAGTTTTTTCTGCTTTCAAACTCTTCCTGTGTGAACCCGTCGACCTGGAACTTATCAATATTAATTATTTGGAAAACTAAAGGTCCTGGAATGATAGAGTATTTTTTAATCAACATTATTTTCCTATATTAGTTATAAATAAAGTTGAATTCTTTGATTGATTCGCTGTTTTTAGTCATGCCCGCTAACAAAATGCAAACTGTACCTATTTTTAATATTCGTATTGTTATCTGAGAAAGTCTTACTGATTAAAATACTACAATAGGGAACAATTTGACAATGATTGAATTTAGTAGTGTCAACCTTGTGATTATGTCCCGTGTATATATAGAAAAATCCTAAATACATTGGTGGTGCGCCTGTCTGATGCGGAACGTACAGATAAGATAATAGGTAACAAGGGAATATAATATAGATATCGGTATCGGATTCGACTCGGAACTTGTTTATTATTGGCAATATTAATTATATGGAAAACAAAAGGGTCTGGAGTGGTGTAATTTTTAATCTACACCATTATCCTATATCAGTTATATATAAAGCTAAATTCTTTGATTTCAGTGTCGTTTTTACCCGATGGCGGCTGACACATTGGACCTCGTACTTTTGGTATTATAGATTGTCTGTTGTTCAGCCATAATCTGATATCAGGTATCCCGATGGTCAAATAGGGGCGAAGTACTGGCCGCTACACGTCCCGGGAGGTATTGTAACCGACCCCCTCCGTTACAATAGTCTCCAATTACTCTTTATGGAATGGCTATTGTTTTAAACTTGTGTAATACTATGCTGTATATTTTATTTGTAACAAGTGGTGAGAATTAAATAAAAGAGTGTCGAAGGATACCAAAAGGGACAATCACACTCATAAGCTGACAACAAACTGACAACGCCATGGCTAAAAAGGAAAAAGACAAACACACAACAGTAAACAAAATAGAAAATTTTCAAATTTTCATACATTATCAAAATTTCATCAACAAGTCAAACAGATTTTTTATACCCTCTTCAAGCGTTATTGATACTGACACGGAACATCATCATCAACATTCACGTTCATCACAGAATTACATGACCTTTCAAATATTTTTTGTTTGTCTTTTTCTCTCTCTCTCTTTTTTTTTACATCACGATGACCGTGAGGGCATTCCGATGTATATTGTTGCCGACGGGATTTCCACTTACGCAACTTTCGTGTTTGATTGGTAACCGATCTATAAACAGATAATTATCGAGTGCAAAATAACATTCATTATCGCTAGTTATAAATTCACTTCTTCAATGCATACTGGTAAAAACATAAATTAATAATATGAAAATGTTTTGTCGTTTGAAATATATATACAAGTAAAAATTCATTGATTATATCAATGCATACGTACCGAAAAATTGTGTTAACCCATGCGGAAGAATATCTCAAGAACGTTTTGCGGCAAAAATTTTCTCACACCGATAAAAAATCTGTGAAAATAACACAAACAATAGAGAAATAATATTACTGTATTCCTCAAGTGTTGTAAACTTTAAATCATCTGCTGTTTTGAATAAATAATGTACAAACCGTATTTATATAGTACTTCATTAACTAAATTCAATAAAAAGTAAACTATTAAGTATCTATTATTAGTTGATAACTTGAACTAATGGAAATTGATCAGTCCTTTTTAAATGTGTTTTCAATCATCAAATCAAAGAAATATTTGTCATTTAATACATAGTTTTGAATTGAAATTGGTGAATAGCGTTTTGTTTACAATATTGATCACAAGACTCCAAAGTAATTTAATGACTGGTTGATCTCGTTATAGCATGTATAGAAAACGTTTTTGATATATCATTGGTAAAATTCAATTTTCTATTCCCTTTTTTTGCTCGATATTCTAATAAGTGAATTCACTATTCCTTGAAAACTGGAAATCCCAGAAGAGTCTGGAATTTTATTTAAAATAACTTATGCATGGAAATTCCTCTTAAAAACCAAAAAAGGCGAAAACCGTGATCAAAAACCTTGAATTTCAATCAGTAGTTGTGTTTTCAAATTCAAGTTATCTCATTCAGCTTGACTTGTGAAAATCTTTGAAAATTTTATTTGCGGTTGTATGTAAATCCTATATATCAAAAGCTAATTATCAGATTACATATTTGGTTTGTATATCATTAACAAAATTTGTCCATAAAACGGTTCTGTAAGTTTTTCGGCATTTGTTTTGTATAAAAAAGACTTACATCATTGGATGGCTTATATCGTCTGCTGGCTTACATCATTGGATGGTGTATGTCGTCTGCTGGCTAATATCGTTCGTTGGATAATTTATGTCATCTGATGACCTATATAGTTAATGCCATCCGCTAGCTTACGTCGTTGGCTTATGTCATCTACTGGGTTATATCGTCGGATGGCTTATGTCATTTAATGGCTTACATCGTTGGATGGCTTATGTCGTCTATTGGATTACGTTGTTAGATGGCTTATGTCATCTACTGGCTTATATCGTTGGATGGCTTATGTCATCTGCTGGCTTACATCGTTGGACGATTTATGTCGTCTGCTGGCTTACATCATTAAATAGCTTATGTTATCTGATTGCTTACATCGTTGGATGGCTTATGTAATCTACTGGCTTATATCGTTGGATGGCTTATGTCATCTACTGGCTTACATCGTTGGATGGGCTATGTCGTCTACTGGCTAACGTTGTTGGATGGCTTATGTCATCTATTGGATTACGTTGTTAGATGGCTTATGTCATCTACTGGCTTATATCGTAGGATGGCTTATGTCATCTGCTGGCTTACATCGTTGGACGATTTATGTCATCTGGTGGCTTACATCGTTGAATAGCTTATGTATGTTATCTGATGGCTTGCATCGTTGGATGGCTTATGTAATCTACTGGCTTATGTCATCTGCTGGCTTATATCGTTGGATGGCTTATGTCATCTACTGGCTAACATCGTTGGATGGGCTATGTCGTCTACTGGCTAACGTTGTTGGATGGCTTATGTCATCTATTGGATTACGTTGTTAGATGGCTTATGTCATCTACAGGCTTATATCGTAGGATGGCTTATGTCATCTGCTGGCTTACATCGTTGGACGATTTATGTCGTCTGCTGGCTTACATCGTTGAATAGCTTATGTATGTTATCTGATGGCTTGCATCGTTGGATGGCTTATGTAATCTACTGGCTTATGTCATCTGCTGGCTTATATCGTTGGATGGCTACGGTCGTCTGCTGGCTTACATCGTTGGATGGCTTATGTCGTCTGCTGGCTTACATCGTTGGATGATGTATGTCGTCTGCTGGCTTACATCGTTAAATAGCTTGTGTTATCTGCTGGCTTACATCGTTGGATGGCTTATGTAATCTACTGGCTTACGTTGTTGGATGGCTTATGTCATCTGCTGGCTAATATCGTTGGATGGCTTATGTCGTATGCTGGCTTACATCTTACATCGTTGAATGGCTTATATCGTCTACTGGCTAACGTTGTTTGATGGCTTATGTCATCTGCTGGCTTACATCGTTGGATGATGTATGTCGTCTGCTGGCTTACGTCGTTAAATAGCTTGTATTATCTGATAGCTTACATCGTTGGATGGCTTATGTAATCTAATGGCTAACGTTGTTGGATGGCTTATGTCATCTGCTGGCTTGCATCGTTGGATGGCTTATGTCGTCTGCTGGCTTACGTCGTTGGATGGTTTATGTCATCTGCTGGCTTATATCGTTGGATGGTGAATATCGCCTTCTGGCTTACATTGTTGGATGATGTATGTCGTCTGCTGGCTTATGTCGTTGGATGGCTTATGTCGTCTGCTGGCTTACATTGTTGGATGGCTTATGTCGTCTGCTGGCTAACATCGTTGGATGGTGTATGTCGTCTGCTGGCTTACATCTTTGGATGGCTTATGTCATCTACTGGCTTACATCGTTGGATGGCTTATGTCGTCTGCTGGCTTTCATCGTTGAATGGTGTATGTCGTCTGCTGGCTTACATCGTTGGATGGCTTATGTCGTCTACTGGCTTACGTTGTTGGATGGCTTATGTCATCTACTGGCTTACGTTGTTGGATGGCATATGTCATCTTCTGGCTTATATCGTTGGATGGCCTATGTCATATGCTGGTTTACATTGTTGGATGATGTATGTCGTCTGCTGGCTTACATCGTTGAATAGCTCATGTTATCTGATGGCTTACATCGTTGGATCGCTTATGTAATCTACTGGCTTACGTTGTTGGATGGCTTATGTCATCTGCTGGCTTATATCGTTTGATGGCTTATGTCGGCTGCTGGCTTACATCGTTGAATGGCTTATATCGTCTACTGGCTTACGTTGTTGGATGGCTTATGCCATCTACTGACTTATATCGTTGGATGTCTTATGTCATCTGCTGGCTTACATCGTTGGATGATTTATGTCGTCTGCTGGCTTACATCGTTAAATAGCTTGTGTTATCTGATAGCTTACATCGCTGGATGGCTAATGTAATCTACTGGCTTACGTTGTATGATGGCATATGTCATCTGCTGGCTTGCAATGTTGGATGGCTTATGTCGTCTGCTGGCTTACGTCGTTGGATGGTTTATGTCATCTGGTGGCTTATATCGTTGGCTGGTGAATATCGTCTACTGGCTTACATTGTTGGATGATGCCTGTCGTCTGCTGGCTTATATCGTTGGATGGCTTATGTCGTCTGCTGCCTTACATTGTTGGATGGCTTATGTCGTCTGCTGGCTTACGTCGTTGGATGGTTTATGTCATCTGGTGGCTTATATCGCTGGATGGTGAATATCGTCTACTGGCTTACATTGTTGGATGATGCCTGTCGTCTGCTGGCTTATATCGTTGGATGGCTTATGTCGTCTGCTGGCTTACATTGTTGGATGGCTTATGTCGTCTGCTGGCTTACATCGTTAGATGGTGTATGTCGTCTGCTGGCTTACATCTTTGGATGGCTTATGTCATCTACTGGCTTATATCGTTGGATGGCTTATGTCGTCTGCTGGCTTACATCGTTGGATGGTGTATGTCGTCTGCTGGCTTACATCGTTGGATGGCTTATGTCGACTACTTGGCGTACATCGTTGGATGAATTATGTCGTCTGCTGGCTTACATCGTTGAATGGCTAATGTGGTTTGTTGGCTTATATCGTTAGACGGCTTATGGCATCTGTTGGCTTACGTTGTTGTGTGGTTTATGTCGTTTGGTTGATCATGTCGTGTGATGGCTTATGTCAGTTGGTGACTTATATCAAGGGAACGCTTATGTGGCTAATTGCATAAGTCAAAGGATTGATCATGGTAGTTGATGGCTTTCGTCAATGGATCGATTGTGTTGGTTGACGGCTTTCGTCAATGGATTGATGGTGTTGGTGGATGGCTTCCGTCTATGGATCGATTGTGTTGATTGACGGCTTTTGTCAATCGATTGATGATGTTGGTAGATGGCTTTCGTTAATGGATCGATCGTGTTGATTGACGGCTTTCGTCAATGGATTGATGGTGTTGGTATATGGGTTGCGTGAATGGATTGATTATGGTGGTGGATGGCTTGTGTCAATGGATTGATGGTGTTGGTGGATGGCTTGTGTCAATGGATTGATGGTGTTGGTTGATGTTATATGTCCAATGAATCAATGGTGTTAGTTGACGGCTAATTATATATAAAGTCTATAAATGTCATTGACGTTTAGTTTTATCTCCTTTTATTTACTGGCCAATCGGCCAACACTAAATCGCCACTTTCTACAAATCGCCCCACTCTTGTTTACCAGCTCGACCCACCTATGAAAAGGGTAAAATCGCATTGAAGAATCAGTCTGACAACTCGCCATATATATACAAAGGTTTAAAATGATGTATGTCGTCTGCTGGCTTACATAGTTGAATAGCTCATGTTATCTGATGGCTTACATCGTTGGATCGCTTATGTAATCTACTGGCTTACGTTGTTGGATGGCTTATGTCATCTGCTGGCTTATATCGTTTGATGGCTTATGTCGGCTGCTGGCTTACATCGTTGAATGGCTTATATCGTCTACTGGCTTACGTTGTTGGATGGCTTATGCCATCTACTGACTTATATCGTTGGATGTCTTATGTCATCTGCTGGATTACATCGTTGGATGATGTATGTCGTCTGCTGGCTTACATCGTTAAATAGCTTGTGTTATCTGCTGGCTTACATCGTTGGATGGCTTATGTAATCTACTGGCTTACGTTGTTGGATGGCTTATGTCATCTGCTGGCTAATATCGTTGGATGGCTTATGTCGTATGCTGGCTTACATCTTACATCGTTCAATGGCTTATATCGTCTACTGGCTAACGTTGTTTGATGGCTTATGTCATCTGCTGGCTTACATCGTTGGATGATGTATGTCGTCTGCTGGCTTACGTCGTTAAATAGCTTGTATTATCTGATAGCTTACATCGTTGGATGGCTTATGTAATCTAATGGCTAACGTTGTTGGATGGCTTATGTCATCTGCTGGCTTGCATCGTTGGATGGCTTATGTCGTCTGCTGGCTTACGTCGTTGGATGGTTTATGTCATCTGCTGGCTTATATCGTTGGATGGTGAATATCGTCTTCTGGCTTACATTGTTGGATGATGTATGTCGTCTGCTGGCTTATATCGTTGGATGGCTTATGTCGTCTGCTGGCTTACATTGTTGGATGGCTTATGTCGTCTGCTGGCTAACATCGTTGGATGGTGTATGTCGTCTGCTGGCTTACATCTTTGGATGGCTTATGTCATCTACTGGCTTATATCGTTGGATGGCTTATGTCGTCTGCTGGCTTTCATCGTTGGATGGTGTATGTCGTCTGCTGGCTTACATCGTTGGATGGCTTATGTCGTCTACTGGCTTACGTTGTTGGATGGCTTATGTCATCTACTGGCTTACGTTGTTGGATGGCATATGTCATCTTCTGGCTTATATCGTTGGATGGCCTATGTCATATGCTGGTTTACATTGTTGGATGATGTATGTCGTCTGCTGGCTTACATCGTTGAATAGCTCATGTTATCTGATGGCTTACATCGTTGGATCGCTTATGTAATCTACTGGCTTACGTTGTTGGATGGCTTATGTCATCTGCTGGCTTATATCGTTTGATGGCTTATGTCGGCTGCTGGCTTACATCGTTGAATGGCTTATATCGTCTACTGGCTTACGTTGTTGGATGGCTTATGCCATCTACTGACTTATATCGTTTGATGTCTTATGTCATCTGCTGGCTTACATCGTTGGATGATGTATGTCGTCTGCTGGCTTACATCGTTAAATAGCTTGTGTTATCTGATAGCTTACATCGTTGGATGGCTAATGTAATCTACTGGCTTACGTTGTATGATGGCATATGTCATCTGCTGGCTTGCAATGTTGGATGGCTTATGTCATCTGCTGGCTTATATCGTTTGATGGCTTATGTCGGCTGCTGGCTTACATCGTTGAATGGCTTATATCGTCTACTGGCTTACGTTGTTGGATGGCTTATGCCATCTACTGACTTATATCGTTGGATGTCTTATGTCATCTGCTGGATTACATCGTTGGATGATGTATGTCGTCTGCTGGCTTACATCGTTAAATAGCTTGTGTTATCTGCTGGCTTACATCGTTGGATGGCTTATGTAATCTACTGGCTTACGTTGTTGGATGGCTTATGTCATCTGCTGGCTAATATCGTTGGATGGCTTATGTCGTATGCTGGCTTACATCTTACATCGTTCAATGGCTTATATCGTCTACTGGCTAACGTTGTTTGATGGCTTATGTCATCTGCTGGCTTACATCGTTGGATGATGTATGTCGTCTGCTGGCTTACGTCGTTAAATAGCTTGTATTATCTGATAGCTTACATCGTTGGATGGCTTATGTAATCTAATGGCTAACGTTGTTGGATGGCTTATGTCATCTGCTGGCTTGCATCGTTGGATGGCTTATGTCGTCTGCTGGCTTACGTCGTTGGATGGTTTATGTCATCTGCTGGCTTATATCGTTGGATGGTGAATATCGTCTTCTGGCTTACATTGTTGGATGATGTATGTCGTCTGCTGGCTTATATCGTTGGATGGCTTATGTCGTCTGCTGGCTTACATTGTTGGATGGCTTATGTCGTCTGCTGGCTAACATCGTTGGATGGTGTATGTCGTCTGCTGGCTTACATCTTTGGATGGCTTATGTCATCTACTGGCTTATATCGTTGGATGGCTTATGTCGTCTGCTGGCTTTCATCGTTGGATGGTGTATGTCGTCTGCTGGCTTACATCGTTGGATGGCTTATGTCGTCTACTGGCTTACGTTGTTGGATGGCTTATGTCATCTACTGGCTTACGTTGTTGGATGGCATATGTCATCTTCTGGCTTATATCGTTGGATGGCCTATGTCATATGCTGGTTTACATTGTTGGATGATGTATGTCGTCTGCTGGCTTACATCGTTGAATAGCTCATGTTATCTGATGGCTTACATCGTTGGATCGCTTATGTAATCTACTGGCTTACGTTGTTGGATGGCTTATGTCATCTGCTGGCTTATATCGTTTGATGGCTTATGTCGGCTGCTGGCTTACATCGTTGAATGGCTTATATCGTCTACTGGCTTACGTTGTTGGATGGCTTATGCCATCTACTGACTTATATCGTTGGATGTCTTATGTCATCTGCTGGCTTACATCGTTGGATGATGTATGTCGTCTGCTGGCTTACATCGTTAAATAGCTTGTGTTATCTGATAGCTTACATCGTTGGATGGCTAATGTAATCTACTGGCTTACGTTGTATGATGGCATATGTCATCTGCTGGCTTGCAATGTTGGATGGCTTATGTCGTCTGCTGGCTTACGTCGTTGGATGGTTTATGTCATCTGCTGGTTTATATCGTTGGATGGTGAATATCGTCTACTGGCTTACATTGTTGGATGATGCCTGTCGTCTGCTGGCTTATATCGTTGGATGGCTTATGTCGTCTGCTGGCTTACATTGTTGGATGGCTTATGTCGTCTGCTGGCTTACGTCGTTGGATGGTTTATGTCATCTGGTGGCTTATATCGCTGGATGGTGAATATCGTCTACTGGCTTACATTGTTGGATGCTACCTGTCGTCTGCTGGCTTATATCGTTGGATGGCTTATGTCGTCTGCTGGCTTACATTGTTGGATGGCTTATGTCGTCTGCTGGCTTACATCGTTAGATGGTGTATGTCGTCTGCTGGCTTACATCTTTGGATGGCTTATGTCATCTACTGGCTTATATCGTTGGATGGCTTATGTCGTCTGCTGGCTTACATCGTTGGATGGTGTATGTCGTCTGCTGGCTTACATCGTTGGATGGCTTATGTCGACTACTTGGCGTACATCGTTGGATGAATTATGTCGTCTGCTGGCTTACATCGTTGAATGGCTAATGTGGTTTGTTGGCTTATATCGTTAGACGGCTTATGGCATCTGTTGGCTTACGTTGTTGTGTGGTTTATGTCGTTTGGTTGATCATGTCGTGTGATGGCTTATGTCAATTGGTGACTTATATCAAGGGGACGCTTATGTGGCTAATTGCATAAGTCAAAGGATTGATCATGGTAGTTGATGGCTTTCGTCAATGGATCGATTGTGTTGGTTGACGGCTTTCGTCAATGGATTGATGGTGTTGGTGGATGGCTTCCGTCTATGGATCGATTGTGTTGATTGACGGCTTTTGTCAATCGATTGATGATGTTGGTAGATGGCTTTCGTTAATGGATCGATCGTGTTGATTGACGGCTTTCGTCAATGGATTGATGATGTTGGTATATGGGTTGCGTGAATGGATTGATGATGGTGGTGGATGGCTTGTGTCAATGGATTGATGGTGTTGGTGGATGGCTTGTGTCAATGGATTGATGGTGTTGGTGGATGGCTTGTGTCAATGGATTGATGATGGTGGTGGATGGCTTGTGTCAATGGATTGATGATGGTGGTGGATGGCTTGTGTCAATAGATTGATGGTATTAGTTGATGTTATATGTCCAATGAATCAATGGTGTTGGTTGACGGCTTATGTCGTTAATTATATATAAAGTCTATAAATGTCATTGACGTTTAGTTTTATCTCCTTTTATTTACTGGCCAATCGGCCAACACTAAATCGCCACTTTCTACAAATCGCCCCACTCTTGTTTACCAGCTCGACCCACCTATGAAAAGGTAAAATCGCATTGAAGAATCAGTCTGACAACTCGCCATATATATACAAAGGTTTAAAATCCCACTGAATAAAGACCTGCCAACTCGCCCCCACTTATGAAAATATCTTGCTTCCTTTAAATAAGTTAATTACCAAAACTGGTTTGCAGTCATCCTGGCGTAGGGGTATATGTCGTGGGTCGATATGCGAAAGGTCTTGAGTTCGAATCCCAGTAGAGACAATGAATTTTTCTACATAAATTTTGAAAGTGTGTCTCTTCACAATTAATAATTCTAAGTTTTATTGTGGATTAGAAATTTCCGACCAAATGTAACAAAACAAAAGAAAGCATGCAAAACAAAGAAACTCAAATTGGGGTGACCTGGTATGGAGGTCAATTTTTATAATTCCTATTTTAAAAGTGTTCACAAAAACTGCTTTAAAATAGATATTGAAAACTGTATATCAGCAGATGAAAAGACACTTACAGATTGTTAAATGAACGTCTATAAAAATGTTGTTACATAAAATCAGATAGTGAGTAAGGATCTATCTCTCCATAAAAAAATCTATGTATGAGATCTTCTTCGACTTGGCGAACGATGAATATTATCTCTTTGTTTACAGAAATTCTCCTAGATCTATTAACAAACATGTACGTTTCGATGATAAAGCGTATCGACAGATAGTGAGTATTCCTATGGGCACTAACTGTGCCCCTTTGGTAGCAGATTTATTCCTGTATTGCTATAAATCCCGGTTTATGACCAAAAGCAGTAAAGACACGTTATTGTTACATTTGGTTGATACATTCACCAATACCTCCGTTATCTGGTTTAAGGAATTACTGTGATACTTCTTCTGTCATTGAAGAAAAAACATAAAAAATGCGGTGCACACTGAATAACGCGCGTAGCGGTTATCTGAGCCGGTTATCTGAGCCGGATCTACAAATACAATAGCATATTTTTTTACCAAAAGAAGAATAATTTTGGCAATTTTATACAATGCGAATAACATATTAGTATATTTTCCCAGATAATCTTTTGTTTTTTTTGAAAAGCAACCAATCCTAAACTATTAAAAGTAGATAAATCTAATGGCGGTCAATGATTTGCACTACTTCTTCTTCTCTCCGTATGAGCTTCCTTTATAAGGAACACCAAGGATTATCTCCAAGTAAAAGTACTATTTACACATTAAAATATATATATATGTTATATATATTTTAGAAGTTAATATCCACCAGTATAATACACAGTAAAAAAAGAAAAACTCTTCTATTTACACATAAAATCCGAGTGTCTTTTATAAACGTTAAAACACAACTTATACGGAATAAAAACTGTTTGTTTCAGACCGTCAACCATCCATTGCCTCAAGCAACTTTAAGCGTTTGATATACAGTTTATAACATATCTCCCTTGTTATGGTTTCTATCATGTTCATTATCTTGTCGTCTCTTAGTGTTTGTGAGAAATGCCTACAGTCTATAATTAGCCTGATGATACTTGATTTAGATTGAAAGACACTGTGCCAGACTTCAGCTGTTATATGTTGAGTAACATAGGTCTTGATTGGTTGAAAGTATGTAATTCTAATATTTGATAAAATTGGACACTCCAGGAGATAATGAAAGATATTGAAGAAATAATTGCATTCTTGTTCAACAAAACAAAAACAAAAACAAAAACAAAAGCATATCTATCACTCAAATATTCACATTTGTTACAAAATAACTTATCAAAAGGCAATTGATGTTGCATTATTTCAAAAATGAGAAGAAATATTTGCATTTTAGGCAAGGCGTACACAATGTAGTATCTTTTCCCTAAAAGTCATCATATTTTATGAAAAGCGATCAATCCTAATGTTCAAAAAGCACTTAAATCATACAACGGTTTATAATTTGTATTAAAATAAAGAAATAATTGTAATCTTATCTAAGAAAAAAGAAACAAAAGTTTATAGGAAAAGACTTTAGACTTATCTTGAGGTCTTTAAAATAACAAATTATAAATTTATACAATTGTATTACTTTTTATCAAAAGAAGAAATTAAGTTAATCAAATCAAACAAAATGAAAACAACATTTTTAATCATCACAAATAAAGCACGCATCTTTAATTTTATAATATATTTACTTTCCTCATCTATTGACATAAAATTGCTAAATAGAGTACTTATTTTAAACGACAACATTTTACCTCTTATAAATGGTACACTAATATTCAAAGGGTATCGTTATTCTGCACTTGCTTAATAAATATGTTATTTATTTAGCTAAAATTGAAATAAAAGAATATGAAGTAATACATATGATAAGTGAAAAGTTATTTTTATTTTTTTATTTGTTATTGCAACTAAGTTGATTACAAATTAACGAATAAATGTGTCTTCGTAGAGGTCCGCGTTCACCGAATATAAATACTGTGGAGTTCGGTTTGCATAAGAATTTTAAATATATACGTATCCTTCCGATCCGTGCATAAAATTAATGTACTGATCGATCGCTGACCGTTGTCACTTGTCACAGTTACTCACACATAGCTTGTTTGACTTATCTTACGGGTTCTATGGGTCACCGATCACCGATCACCGATCACTCATCAATCAATCAAACATCCGTCACCGATCAGTCAAGTTCACGGCAAACAATAACGCATAAGGTTGTAAGTACTGTAGTGTACGTTCTCTTCAACATCCTTTTTTTTCAATACAATTGGCAGCAAGACAATGCAATACTATTTGATATTTTGTGTTTTTTTGGACCCTTAGGTGCAAAAATAGCATCTACGTTGATAAAGCGTCTGTTTGACCAATGAAGGCATGTTTTTTGTTATTTCTGCCTTTAGTATAAATAAAATGAAACCAAAAATGTAATAAACCTGAAAATCATATGGTAAAATGGACAGACTAATGGACAGACAGACATACGTTCAAACATAATTTTCTTACCTTTCTATAGGTATCGACTACGATCTGACTTTGAAAAATAAGAACTATGTATTTTGTAACCTTTCTTAATTGTCATCACCTACTGTTACAACAGTTCCTTCTTTCCTTGCACTTTTATTGCGTCTTCGAAATTTTAGTATATAAGTATATCCCCTCAGCCCTAGTGTGATGACCCAATCAGACGAAATATGATTACTATATTTCTCGTGGGTTTGGGCAGTACGAATATTTAGATAATTCGTCTTTGATTATCAATAGATAACAAACAAACTATATCAATTTAGTTTCATTAGCTAAAAATACCAATTAAAAAGAAGATTAATGATGTTTGTATTACGCAGTCAATACACAGAACCAATTAAAGTAGCTGAACTATTTAAATAATTTTAGAGCCATTTACTCAAAGCAATAATTGACATTATATTGTACGAATTTGTATTGGGATCATAAAACTTTTATTTCAAATTATACAATCATCTCTCAATTATATGACTTTAATACGATTCAGTGGCTTTGCAGTTATATTATAGTTCGTTTCTGTGTGTGTTACATTTTAATGTTGTGTTTCTGTTGTGTCGTAGTTCTCCTCTTATAGTTTACGTGTTTCCCTCAGTTTTAGTTTGTAACCCGGATTTTTTTTCCCAATTGATTTAAGAACTTTGAACAGCGGTACTACTGTTGCCTTTATTTTGAAGAATTTGTTACGGGGAGTCGTTATTAAAAATTCACCAATGTCTTCCGCCCGTTTTCATAACTCTGTATTAAGGTTAGTGGTAGTTTTCCCAGTTCATCAAGTCAATTATACCATCACAAAAAAAGATATACGAAGATGTGGTACGAGTGCCTTAGTTACCATAGTACAATAACACAATGACCGGATGTATAGGTACAGAGCTACGTCATGTTACAAAGGATTTTAATGTCCTATTGTATGTTTATTTGTGTATTTCTTTGTCCTGAATTTTCTTGCTATTTGTACTATAGTCCTGTCATGTATTAATGTTATCATTTTAATTTTATATAAACATTGCCTTAAAAGCGCGAGGTTTGGCTATTCGCTAAACCAGGTTCTACCCACCATGTTTTCCTTATAATGTCCTGTACCAAAGCAGGAAAATGACCATTGTTATATTATAGTTCGTTTCTGTGTGTGTAACATTTTAGTGTTGTGTTTCTGTTGCATCGAAGATCTCTTCTTATATTTGATGTTTTTCCCTCAGTTATAGTTTGTAACCCGGGTTTGCTTTTTACTCAATCAATTTATGATTTTCCAACAGTAATATACTACTGTTTCCTTTATTTAACTAATTTCTAGCTTCTCGTGTATTCTTTAACATCTTCTGACGTGTTTATGATCATTTGTAGAGGACAAACGATGCAATAACAGAGCTAAGTTTCAGTTCAATCTTTCGTTGTTCTGTTTTAAACATTGTTGAACCCTTTAACGGTACGACATTTTAAGGGTCGACTATTTTCAATCAAAATCAGAAAGTCTCAATTGAAACGTCACAAAACATCGAAAGATGAGCAACGCTATTTCAAGCATTATCTAAATAATTAAGACAGTGAAACGAAGCTGGTGATTGCCTTATATTTTCAAAAAATTACTAAAATGGAAATAACTGCAGTGTAAGCAAAAACGTTATTTCGGTGTTTTAAACGGGTGTTTTTCGTGCATTCTTCGCATTTCAAGATAATCAGATCAACAAAGTAGTTGTCTCTCTTTAACTGCATATTTAAGTTTTTCAGCGATATAAAAAGTAAACCTGATTTCAAAGCACTAAACCGCTGACTTGTAAGACAGTCGTAGTAATTTCCATTATATTGAAAATGATGCGTTAACAAAATGTCACAAATAGGAGTACAAAAACAGCTAGGACCCACTCAGGTGCTCTGGAAGGGGAAGTAGATCCTGGGAAGCTGAAACCACTCTTTTGACGTTTTGTTTGTTTTGTTTACAATTGAGTTTTATAGTCAATTTCTAAATATTAGTCATTATCAAATCTCAAAATCAAAAGCTCAAACACATCAAACGAATTGATAACAACTGTCATAATCCTTACTTGGTACAGGCATCACCTTGTTTAGAAATTGGTAGATTGAACCTGGTTTTGTAGCGCTAAACTGACAGTCGCTTAAAATTCCGTTATTTTTACAACGATGCGTGAACAAAACAGACATAATCGTTAAAATAGCCAAAGTATGTGGTACAGCAGTCATCACTGTGTTACAATCTGTAGACAAACAAACATATACAAAAAAGGGGGGAGGGGCTACACATTTGAATAAAGATAGTTTGTGCCAAACTTTTTTTAACTCGCGACAATTTACAGGTAAAAGTGATGAGCCATAATATACAAGCAAGTTGTACATAATTGTTTATAAAATTATACTTCCTGTCTTATACTGCCTCGTTCTCAGCATGTTGAGGTCGAAGTAGTGGAATTTTGAGGAGGAAGATTTATGTTAAAGTCTGTATAAAATTCAGAAATCTCAAATAAAAAGTCCCCCAAATCGAAATAAGCGCAAACATATGACATAACAAGCCATAACCTAATAATTTAGACAATACACGTATCCGGTGACCTCCTATATTTGCAAATCACTTGATTGAAAATCCATTCAGCTGTGTAAGCAAAAATGTTAGTTTGCCCCTTAAAAAACTTAAAGTGAAATCGTTGTTTATTTAACAGCAGTTATTCGTGCATTCTTTCCATTTTTAAAATATAATCAATTTACCAGGGTTTCCCCTGGGTCAATTATTTTTTCGCCACCTATTTTGCCAAAAAACAATATATTTTTCGCTACTTTATTCTTTTTTCGCCAAGTAACATACATATATTTTTCGTTTAAAAAATTGTTCTACCCCCTCCCCCTAAATAAGATGAGTTTGCCTCATTGCTGTCTATGATTATTCTCTCAAACTTATCTTAGAGTCTACATTGTCATAAATAAACACTGACCATTTACTTTTAAAAAGAACTTTTTTTTAACTCAAAAGGGGGAATATTTTAAACAACTTTTCTAAAAGGTGGGACCACTTACTTTTGATAATAAAAAAAATGTAAGTCCCGAAATATCACAAGATTCTTGGACATGTCACGTTTGACCTTATAATACCAGAAAGATGTACAAATTTTTGGGAAAGTTTCTTCAAAAGAAAAATATGTGCCCTTTTGTACTAAGAAGTAGTTTTTACAACAAAACAAAACCTTTTATCCCTTAAAATTGATCCCTCATTTAAAGTGTAGTCATTACATTGAAGGGTTACTGTCATTCGAGTGGTTGTTTTTAACCTTTTGCATAGTTTCTTCATAAATAAAAAAAAGCAAATAAACTAGATGGATGAAAATAAATCGTTGTAAATATTTCTTTCGCCAAATTCTTTCGCAAATGACAAATTTTAATCGCCACAATTATTATTTTTCGCACGACCGCCAGGGGAAACCCTGAATTTACAAAAAGTAGTTGTCTCTCTTTAACTGCATATTTACGTTTTCTTCGATATACAATTTTCCGCTACCCTTTTTTAGTCATTGATTATCATATCTCGTTTCACCAGTCATCTTGGTGGGAGGGGCCAAACAGTTTGGTACGTAGTTTTTATTCATTTGCGACAACTAACAGTTAAACACAAGTCATGAGCCATAATATAAGTTGTAAATAATGTATTATAGAATTACAGCTTCCGTCTTATACTGCCTCGTTCTCAACACATTGAGGTAGAAGTGGGATGTTGAGTAGGAAATAAACTCATCATAGATACCAGGATTATAGTTTAATGTAAAAGTATATATTAACATCAGAAAGTCTCAAATGAAAGGGCCAGCAAAAAATCAAAATAAGCGTCAAGATATGGCATAACAAGCAATAACTTTATAATCTAGACAGGAAAACGAAGTCGGTGACCTTCTATATTTCAAATCACTAAAATGAAAATCAATGTAGCAGTGTAAGCAAATATAAAGTTAAAGTAAAATCGTTGTATTTTAACAGCAGTTATTTGTGCATTCTTTGCAATAATCAATTTAAACAAATTAGTTGTCTCTCTTCAACTGCATATTTAAGGTTTTCTTCGACTTATCATTTTTCGCTTCTCATTTTGTCCCATTTGAAAAAAAGTTACAGTTCGACGTCAAAGGTACATCTGCATATAAACAAGTTCGTCCTAGCTGAGTAGGATATGTATGCAACACTTCTGATGAACTGTGACCTCAATAAGTGG